>JACJUY010006450.1:0-12560 GCA_014220935.1 Platorchestia sp. MABIK | reverse complement strand
GGGGTGGTTGTACGTCGACTAAATTTGCGAAGTACAATAAAGTGGAATAAGTGGAAGTGCTTTGCGAAGTGGAATAAAGCACGGAAAAAAGTATAGACCCATCAATCTAATGTATCTACTATAGGGATGGTAATCTATAAACTATACTGCCTATGTACAGCCATACAATAATAATAGGAACGTAGGACTATTCATTACTTACCCAAATTAGCGTAGGTCGAGTCCCTAGGCGGGATGGGAGGAGCTAAAGAGGGTCCAGCATTGGATCCTCCGCCGTTGGATCTGACTGGAACAGCAGGTCTTATGGGAGACATTCCAGGGGCACTGACCATTCCACTGACCATTCCAGTTGGAATGCCGACCATTCCAGTAGGTCCACTGATCATTCCAGTAGGTCCACTGACCATTCCAGTAGGTGCACTAACCGTTCCAGTAGATGTAATGACCATTCCAGAAGGTACATTGACCATTCCAGAAGGTGCACTGGTCATTCCAGTAGGTGCACTGACCGTTCCAGTAGATGTACTGACCATTCCAGCATTATCAGATGAAAGTTGGATCGTTCCAGAAGGACTTTCTGTTCCTGGAACACTATTTAGATTACTATTTGTAGGTCTTCCGAGTGTTGAAGGAGTAGCACTATTTGGAGAACCACTTGTAGGTTTTCCGGTTGTGGAAGGAGTAGGATTAGGACTAGAACGACTTGTGGATCGGGCCCCAGACTTCAACTTAGTCGCAGGACTACTCGTGACTCCTCGAGCCCTTCTGGAAGGTGACGCTGGAGGTGGATTGCCAGGTCTTGGAGAGGTTCTGGAAGTTTGAGAAGTTCTTCCTTTTGGAAGAGCTTGGGTGTTGTTGGCTGGTTTTGGAAGTACTGATGCGGGGTTTGAAAGGGGTGTTGACGGGTTTGAAAGGGGTTTTGAGGGACTTGAAAGGGGTGTTGACGGGTTTGAAAGGGGTTTTGAGGGCATTGAAAGGGGTGTTGACGGGTTTGAAAGGGGTGTTGAAGGGTGTGAAGGACTAGTGGTCTGTTTGGAAACACTTTGGGTGTGGGTTGAGTTAGACTGAGAGGTACTAGATGGTTTCGGTTGAGCAAGGGCTGTTCCTGGGGATGCCGGTACTGGGATCCTAGGTTTGCTGGAAGGAATAGGAGGAGGGATAGGCCTATTTGGGACAGAATTACTCGGAGACTCTGATACGTTTGTCTTCTCGACATCTTTGGGTGTGTCGCTCTTGGCGTTCATTTGCTTTATTCTTTCCTGGATGTCTTTTTGTAACTGGTTGCGGACGTCTTTGTTGCTTGCGTTCACCAACTTGTTGTTGGGAATTTTGTAAATGACTTCTTTGGTTATTGGTGCCGAGCTCTTGTGTTCCAAGGAAGCTTTCCGCGGCGGAGGGGGAGGTTTGGGTCGACCTTTCAAAAAAAGTTTTACATGTATTCATAAGGTTTAGGTTCGTTAACCTTTACAGAAAAAAGATTTATATTCATGATGTTTATTTTCGTTATTTGTTTTAGGTTAGGTTTAGGTTTTACATATATTCATGTTTAGGTTCTTTTTTTTAGATTAGGTTTAGGTTTCACATGTATTCATGTTTGGGTTCATTATTTATTCTAGATTACGTTTAGTTGATAAAAATCCATATTTTGATCTAATTGTAACGAGTATTAGTGTCCATGTCGGCATTAGAAAAATTGAGCATTACAATGAACAAAATTTTAACAATGAAACCAAATTTTTACAATGAAACAAAATTTTTACAATGAAACAAAATTTTTACAATGAAACAAAATTTTTGCAATGAAACAAAATTTTTCCAATGAAACAAAATTTTTGCAATGAAACAAAATTTTTGCAATGAAACAAAATTTTTACAATGAAACAAAATTTTTGCAATGAAACAAAATATAATTTAACATTTTGAAAAAATTCAATCACAAAAATATTTGCCGAATATTTGAAAGATTTATAATAAACTGAAATGGATAAACGCTAAATAAGAATACCATCACAAATGACACTCTTGTGAACTGGACATACCAATCATTACCATGCTCTATAACTACTTGTAATATGTTCCTATTACCACCAAGGACAATAGCATTCGAAATTGTGAATGATTGTAGAAGCCAATAACAATTTGACTGCGACTTGAGCCACCGGTGGTCACTGAGGGAGTTTTCACAACGCTGCAGACCGACCAGTAGTCACAAACACAATTTCCATGAATACTTAATCAAAGCTAAATGAAGGCACGATCCAGTTCATGTTTGCTATTTTCATGATTGGTCTCTACAATTGACTTTGAGTTTGAGTTGAATGTTGAACTTAATGTTCAGTTGCCGCAGTCAACGCGTTGACTGAATGAATGCGACTTACCCTCGGAGTTGAAACCGAGAATTTGAGGGCAAGATTGGCGCTTGTGAGGGGAAGTTTCTGAGTGTTGTGAAGGGGGTACCACCGGAACAGGTTCTACTGGAGCAGGTACCACCGGAGCAGGTACCACTGGAGGGGGTACCACTGGAGAAGGTACTTGTATCCCGGTACTAGATGATCTCCGTTCCAGTTTTGTCTCCTATGTCACGAGCGAATAAATGTTTGTTAAAATGCCTCCTTATTTAAGTCTAAATTTAAATGGTAGTAAAAACTTCGATAAAATACCTTCTTGAGCCTAAATTTAAATGACAATTTTCAAAGCAGCAGATGGCGCTCCCGCTAGGTAACAGATCCTCCCTTTCGTATAAAATTTTTAAAACTTATCTGGTATTAGATGATAGCCAAATTCCCCATTAGATAACACATGATAACCCCATTAGGTACCGGTCATAATCCCATTAGGTATGATCTCTGTTTTTAATTTTTGAAACCTTAGTTGATTCGGAAGTCATTTCTAGTTTTCTTTGCCACAAAAATTTCCCCTCCCTTCCCTTAAATTGACGCCTACTCACTACTGACTCCTACTACCGAGCAACACATTTTGGCAACCTGCAAGGACCACGCTACCTAACCTGCGCGCCACACATTTTGGCAGCCCCCACTTGCGCACTTACCCTATTAACAAATGAATTATTTTTTCTCAAAGTGACGACCGTGGCCACCGGAGACGCAATAGGTACGTTAGTCAACTGGATGGGCTGGACCGTACTCGTTTTGACGACCGTAGGGGGCAGCACGGTTGAAAATTGTGACGACGGTTGACTTATGGTCGCTGTATGGTGGTGGAGGGGTTGCGGGTGGCCTGCCTGCGCAGAATCGCGGTTGATCTGCGCTGAATCGCGGTTAATCTGCACTGAATCGCGGTTGATCGGCGCCGAATCGCGGTTGATTTGCGCTGAATCGCGGTTGATCGGCGCCGAATCGCGGTTCATCTGCGCTGAATCGCGGTTAATCTGCACTGAATCGCGGTTGATCTGCACTGAATCGCGGTTGATCGGCGCCGAATCGCGGTTGATCGGCGCTGAATCGCGGTTGATCTGCAGTGAATCGCGGTTGATCTGCGCTGAATCGCGGTTGATTTGCTCTGGCGTGACTAGTGACGTATGGTTGTTGTTTTGGAGCGACATTCGACTGTCCTGCTGCATCATCTGTTCTTGGTGCAACATCTGAGACTTTCTGTATATTTCCTCCGCGTTGTGCCTCACAGCTGATCCTTCCTGCCTCACCGCTGACCCTTCCTGCCTCACAGATGATCCTTCCTGCCTTACAGCTGATCCTTCCTGCCTCACAGATGATCCTTTCTGCGTATTCTCCGCCCTCAATCCACGATCCGTTTCTTCTGCGGAAGTTTGAATCACTTTCTGAGTGTTGGGAAGGAGATTTTCTGGTGGGTCCCCAAGGGTCTGTTCCAAGCCCCGTCTTTTTTCCACTTCCGAGTCCTTCTCTGGAGGATTTTTTTCTGGAGGGTCTTTCTCGGGGGAGAATCCGTACTTGTTGGTGTAGTTATACGCTGGGGAGGTTGGCTCCGGGCGCGTGATCACCTGAATGCAAATTTTGGTTCAGAGATTTGTAGGATAATCTAAATCAAGGAGAGTGTCTGTGGAGGATTGAAGGAATAATGACATTGTTCCAATGGTTCAAAAAATATTTTCAAGGAGAATCAAGGTTTGTGTCTGTGGAGGACTAAAAGATTAACATCGTTACAAATCAAGGATTGATATTTATATTGGCATTCCAACGATGAAAGATTGACATTTTGGTTTACATTCTACTGAAGAAGGATAGACTTTTTTCATTAAAATTAAAACGACGAAGGATTGACATTTTAGGTTTACATTCTAACAAGGAAGGATCGACATTTAATTCGTTTATCGATGTTTTTTCTGAATACATGCTTTTTATTTTGATAAATTATCATTTTCTTCGAAAGCCAACGTCATTAACCGAGCTTAGAGAGCAACCAAAGTACAAGCTGCTGAACAAAAGCGATTTATTCGAAGGACGTACGCTGGAAAACAGCGCGCATGAATGATGCTCATGTGCGCGGATCACACATCTGTGATATCACGGGCGTAGAACATTTCTGTACCACATTATCAGGCATTAAAAACTTTTTTGTTTACATTTAAAAAAATGTTTTTGTTTACATTTAAAAAAAATGTTATTTACTTTGTGTAATAGATGATGAATACTTCGTGGATGTGACACCTATTTCTTTCACCTACAGTGCTTTTGGGTCTCAAGGACTCCTGCCCAATAGCAAATCAAACTAAAATCTTGTGCATCTCTCCCTCTTTCTTTTACAACTTTGCACACAGAAGCCGACGCTCTAAGCCTTCATTATTAAAAACTCTGCAACCCCTCATACCGACGCGACATATGCATTCTACAGATTTGATCTTGAAATATGACCCCACACAAGGGTTAAGTAGGCCTTTTATTGTTGAAATGAATTTTTTTGTTATATTAAGGATCACCTTTTTCGGTTGACTGCTGTCTTGTTTTTCAGTACCTGCTACTTTCTTCTTCAACTTTTATCTTGTATCATTAACTTCTTTCCCAACTTACTGTTTCTATACACCTTGTGCATAGATTCTGCATTCCCTTATCTTCATACTAAATGAAACCTTCCTCCATCCTCTGTTCGGAACGCTTTTTTTGCGGTTTGGGAGGATTAAACTAACATCTAATTTAATCTAAGACCATTACTATTCTTTCACAACTTACTATTTCTATGCCCCTTCTGCATAGATTCCGCGCTCCATTACCTCCATACAAAATGATCCCTTCCTCCATCCTCTCTACGGAACGCTTTTTTCACGGTTAGGGAGGCTTAAACTAACACCTTTTTTTATCTATGACCCCACTCTCACCTCTACTCCAGTTGGGTGATAGTCCAGCGGGTGGATGATGTTGAGCTTAGACTTCTTTGCCTGCCTCTCTGCCTCCTTCATGGCCTCCTTGAACTGCCTCCTGTCCTCTTCCTTAGAGGCGGCAGCGTTCGTGGTTCCTCCGATTCTCAGGAATTTCTTCAGGGAAAATTTTGAAGATTTTTTTGTCCTGTCTCGACCCCGCGTGGTGGGCGTGCTTTCTGGGGCGTTGGTGGGGGGTGGGGAGGTGGGGCGGAAGAAACCTGCGGGGTGGATGCGTGTTAGGGCTGTAACTAACACCGGCATCTAAGGATGCTTTATATTAATCAATCAAGCCTGACACACACCACCTTGTACATTGGTATATCAAACGCCACATAACTAACACCAGGACGCCATGACGGTTACCCCCGGTCAAGACCGGTACCCATTTCAAACACCTGGGTAGAGTGAGGTATTGCGCTTTGAGTTTTTCCCCTATACCTAACTGAGAAAATCTCCACATAGTGCCGGGATTAGAACCCTCAACACTATCACGGAAGGGCGAGTCCTTTAAACAACTCGGCTACGACGAGCACTGAGAAACCTGTAGCATGGATGCATGTCAGGGCAAAGAAACCTGTAGCGTGGATGGGTATTGAGGTTCGTTTTTGGTACTACCCAATACTATCATTTTCCATAACCCAACTCAATAACAATAATAATCCAATCTCACCCCCTATGCAAATACAACATTAAATAGACCATTCCAGCCAATACTGATGTCAAATTGGTGCATATGCATATTGCATCTGGCAACACTGCTAGCCCAAATCTGGCACCACTATTGCCCTAACGACTCAGCGTTTTGGTGACGTCACAAAGTTTGTTTGAAATGAAGCCTTTCTATTGGCTAGCCGAACAAGAGAAGGTGTATTTCCCCACAGAAATGACACTACCTTGTTTTCTCTGCCTTTGGAGGTACTCACTGGCTTTAACAAAGGCGAACTTGGAAGGTTTGCTGGGAGGTGCCGTAGACGGAGGCTTGACGGCGTGGTCCGCGTCCCTGGGGCACGACTGGGACCTCACTTGTGTCTTGGAGTAGAGGGGGGAGGAGGAGCTGTGGACCAGGTGCTGCAGGATGGCTGTGGGGGCAACACCTTCTGTTAATTTACCTTCATGTAATTGCTGGTTTACCCGTGCCTTCATGTAATTGCTGGTTTACCCGTGCCTTCATGTAAACACTAGTTTACCCGTGCTTTCAAAAGCTGTTTTTTTGAGTCTCATTTAGTTGCATGAGACGCAAAGGACGTATTATCAATAGATTAATATTTAATGGAATCAATTGACATTTACCTTATAGATTCCAAGTAAACCAGCCAATAACATTACTGATTCCAATTAAATATGCTAGCAACATTACAGACTCCAATTTATAACAGTCAGATTTACATTTATTATTGTCAGATTCCCATTCATAATTGTCAGGTTCGGTTCACATCCATAATTTTCAGGTTCGGTTCATTTCCATAGTTGTCAGATTCCCATTCACAATTGTCAGGTTCGGTTCACAACCATAATTTTCAGGTTCGGTTCACATTCATAATTGTCAGATTCACATTCATAATTGAGACGTACCCAAAACCAGCTATGCTCACCGGAGGCGTCATAATTGGTGGGTCCGACGGAGCTGCGAAGCAGCGGCGTGGCAGAGGTTGAACGATCTGCGACTCTCCTGAGACCAGAATTTAAATTCGCGACAGCTTCTCCTGGCACGTCTTCGCCTTCCTCGTCTTCGTCGTCGTCATCAAAATCGTCTGTAAATGACGAACAGTCGTCTAGGTCACCTCCCAAGTCCACGTGAAGAGGCAGGGCTGTGGAAGACGCGAGGTCCCCAGCGCCATGGTCAGGAAGAGAGTGAGGTGGACCTCGAGGTTTGACCAATAGGGTTTCTGAAACGTTCGAGTAAATTGTTTGTGTACGTGTCTGGTCTTCCACGATTCCAAGCGGATGTGAAGAACCCCCATTGATATTTTTGGGGTCAGCTTTAGTATTTTCTGGAGTGGTACCTTCAAGCTTTTCAGAACTGTAGACTTCGATCCGCGAAGCTTGGGACGTTAATGATGTCGAAGGCTTGTTATTGGAAGAAGGAGCGAGCGTTCTGTTGATCAAAGACCTTTTGGTTTCAAAAGACCGCTTCGAACTTCCTTCATGTGAGTGATCCCCTTCGAGAGTCGGCACTGTTGGCTGGAATTTACTATCATTCAAGTCAATCTCGTAATAAATATCTGTATCCGTAGCTGAATTCGGCACTGATCCCGTCAGGAGCAGACTGGTGGAATAGTGCAGAGACTCGTTAGCTAAAGCTTTCGTCGTCTGCGTAACGGTCACTGGCAAATCGTAGACAACTTCCTTTTTGTTGGGTTCAGTTGCCTCGGTAGGCGCGGCCATGCTGGCAAACGTCGAAGACAAGTTTCTGGACACGCTATTTGACGCAGACACTGACGTAGACTGATCCAAAGACGACTGCCGGTTGGTCAATAAAGGAGGCCGGGGTGTCTGGATCGGTTTCGACGATCCAGGAAGACTTTTGACGCACGGGGAAGTGGCGTATAGGCTGGATTTTTGAATACTTGCTGTAGGTTTGAGTTTCACATGCTCACCAGGTGCTTTAATTTCATTCAGGAAATCCTTAGAAGTCCTGGATTCGTTTTCACTTGACGCAGCCCGCTCGTACGTTGACCGAGTTACGGCTACCTCGACAACCTCTTCCTGAAGAAAGGCATGGCTGGGAGTTCCAAAAGAAGACATGACATTCGATTGACCATTTCTTTGACTAGCTGGTCCTCCGTTGTTACTCCCTGACGTACCTGATGGATGAGGAAATTTGGCATCGTCGTTCTGAGCTGCAATGTTTGCTGTGTCGCTCGGATGCTTTACAAGAACAGACTCTTTCTCTCTTTGATCTTTTTGCTCGCTCTTATGGAGAGTATATTCTTCTCTGTGATGATTCAAGCTTTGGATCTGCGACGAAGTGGTGATGTTTGGCTTTTGGGAACAATTAAGATGTTGCTGCTGGGAAGGAACTTCTGATTTCTGAGGAGAAGGAAACTCCAAATTCTTTGGAACGTCCGAGTCTGATTTCCGATACGCAGCTTCCATGAAACCGCTTTCACAAGAGGAGCTCTGTTTCACAGCATCAACTGCCGTACCACCATTTGACCCTTCGTTACCTTGTTCTACTGCTTCTCCGTTGCCTTGACCAAGACCTAATTGTGTCGCTAAAAAACTAGTCCTGCGTTTTATTGCGGAAGAAGACTGGAAAGGACAGTTTTCATCGCGTACAGGTGCGTTAATTTCCTTCGGTTTTTCTGGTACTTGCGATGCTGTGGTTGGCTCACTAGGTTGAAGATTATGGGGTGGACTTCGACTCTTTAAAGATGGCGTTGTTGATGTTGGAGATGGTTTTATTGAGCTTGTTCCTGAAATCTTTGGTAAGGCTTGAGCAAATTCGTTTCTGGCTACTTCACTTTGTAAGTTTTCAAGTTTGGCAGAAGCGTAAACGTCTTCAATTGAACCTGTTTTTCCTACATCAGTTGATCTACACAGTTTTATTGAACTAGAATTACTATCCTCGTTAGGTGGATTACGCACTAAACTATTACTAACTCGTGGACCATCTACCTTCTCCTTAGCATCTCTTTGTACTTGAGGCTCAAGTTTTTTCCTTCTTTTCTGCCGTACAGGCTTCACTAAAGGAGGCTCATTATTATCAGATTTCAAACTTTCTTCCTTGTCCTCAGGGTAACTACTCGCAGGGCAGTCAAACGACGTGACCTTATCTTTTCTCGGCACAAAATCGTCGATCGCTGTAACTTTTTCCTGCACCGTAACTTCGTCCCCGAAGTATGTTAGCTTACTGGGCTTCTCCGCCTCAGGATCTGGTCCAAAAGACGTCACTCTTCCCTTCTGCGATGAGAAAAACTCGTCGCAATACGTCAGATTTTCCACGATTTCCTCTTCCTTACTGACGTACTTAGGCTTAATGCCCAGCAGAGGCGCAGGTTCCATCAAACTGCCGTCGCTCCGTGTGCGCACCAGTTCCCCATTTTTCATGGGCAACACAGGGTTGACTTTCGGAGGGTCCGAACTGGCACTCGAAGTCCTCGAAACGAAGGGCTTCACGCTCACTAAAGGCGTGGACCTCTTGAGTTTCACCTTGACGTCGTTTCTGTCGACGTTTTGAAACACCGCGTCTAAGCCCCCATTGCTTGCGGATTTGCAAGATTCGTAAGTTCGTTCGATATCAGCGTACAGATCGTAATCGGCGTTGGCCAGCTCGAAACTTTTGATCAAATCGCTGTGCTTCTCTTCGAGGGTCACGTTTGAATTGAAATTTTCAGATTCCGCGTTGAAGTCAGTGTTCTGCAGAGTGAGCCGTTTTAGTATCTTTTCCCGCGTAGTTAACTCGTACGAAGCCAAAGAATCCGTGTCATCGTCTTCACCGTCCTCCTCGTCGTCAGAATAGTCAACATCGCCACCGTAGCCAATCACCTCTTCCTCTATGTTAAAGGTGATCCTCTTCTTTGGTCTCGGAGGCCGAGCGGCAGCGCGCATGGAACTTTTCAGCAAAGGTGTCTGGTTTTTCTTGTCTTCGTCTGGCGATCGTATCGTTCTGTTCACCCCGTCCATGTTGATCTCCTCGTACTCATGTGAGTCTTCCGGAGACTCTACCTCCTGGTCTTCCGGCGACTCCAACTTCTGGTGGGTATTCACCAACTGCGCTGGTACGCAGAAATCCTCACTTCCACACTCATCTGATCTTTTAGTCAACTTCACCTCGTCATTGTTGCTGCACAAGTCACCCACGAACTCAAAGTCGTAAGAGCCTTTACAATGATCTTCACTGGCTGTCGAATCCCCACCTGAAGACGTCTCAGAGGTCACAGAGTTTGCGTAAGTGGACAAATTAGACCGTTGGTCGACTTCGCAAGAGTGGGCGTCAGATGAATTGCGCGTTATGTCGTAGCTTTGGTGCACACCAGTTTCGGAATCGGAGTCAGATTCAGAAGACGAGTACTCTGTCGTGGACTCCCCGTTTTTGTATATATCCTCTACAGTGGGTGCGCTGTTTTCTACCCCATTCGAAGTCATTTCAAAACTGGAGTCGCAAATTTCAGTGTCAGAGATGTTTTGACCGTCCTCTGAATCGCAGTGATTGCTCGAGTTAAGGACGTTATCTGCACTTCTAGAACGCAGAGGTTGTTCCACATAAGGCGATCTGGAATCTAAATATTTTTGACCTTGAGGTAACTGATCCAGGCTTTCGAAACGATGGGTCAGAGCTCTTCGTGTTTCATCTCCGTGATGTGGGCCACCTCTATCTGCCGGTACAGACTGGTGGGTTGGTAGTGAACTACCATTCGACAAGCGAATGTTTCTGTGATTCTTATTCTGGACACAATCTGAAAACAATAACGTGGAGGCCAGGAAGTCCCGAGGAGAATTAGTGTTACTAATCGCCATCTTGGGAAGCGGGCTGTTCGCAGCACTTGAATAGGAGGACGAACTAGAGGTGGAATCCAGGGTATTCCTTGCGGTGTCATCAGCAACTGGACTGGAGGCATCAGAAGCAGCTAAGTTCGACGAAGAAACGCCTTTGATGAGACCAGGAGACCGAAGCTGCGAAGACCCTTTCGTGGAATCACTTCTGAAAATCAGGCTTGGAGATTTTAAACCTGAAGCTTCACTTGCGTCACCCAACGCACTCTTCCACCCATAATACGTGCGTGGGTACCCAATTCTGCCGCTTCCCACCACTCCAACGTACCTGGAGGAGTGTTTTGGCGGGCTACCGCCGGCTTTGGTTGTGTCTTCCGCGATTCTTCTCCGGCCTTCTCCGATCGCCCGCTCGCCGGCCTTGTTACTACCACCGGTGTTGATGATGGAGCTAGTAATCGGGTGCTTTCTGCGACCACTCACAGCATTGGTAGTACCTTCACTGCTACTACTATCGTATCCGGAATAGTACGTGCTGTTGGGTCGCCCGTGTTCGTCTTTCGTCTTGAAGCAGTTCGAGCACAAGTCTTTCTTCCATGCATTTTGAACGAACGTTTGACATATGGGTGGCATTTTGAAATTTTCTCTGCTTTCGAGTTCACTCTCAGGGTTAGTTTACTCACGGCTTGAGTTGTGCAACGAAAGTTGCGAATTTATCTAGATCTTACTGAATTATATCTTCCTCCAAGACATGTAGCAAAGGCAGTCGAGTATACATATTTTTGGTGCTCGAATTACCTGGAATAAAACATTAAAATGAACAAGTTTTACAACACAATTTTTTTCATCACGAACTCCCACATTAAAACGGGATTCACAGAATAAATAAACCAAATTTTGCTATGAAAATTTGAGCTTGATACTGATTGAGGATAAGTATTAATTATACGGGCCATACGGAGGATATAAACATATATTATGTACGCATATACGCAAATGTATATGTTTGCATAGACATGTGTATGTATATTTGTACATATATATTATATATATCTGGAACCTTACGCAGCTACACAGCCGTATTTCAATGAAAGCTATGTACTCGTACACACAGGCTTTAACATAACCACGCACACGCATACACACGCACTCATACACATGGCACACAACACACACACACACTCAGAATGTATACAAGTCCCGTACTAACACAAGCCTCGCACAAAAAGATATAAACAAGCTTCAAAAAACTGTCAAAATATGACAGTAGGCTGTCGTCTCAGCCTCGTTACCTGTCGCAAACGAGCCAGAACTGATCCTGATCCCATCGAAACGCACCCAAGCATTTCAAGTGAGCAGTTTTTGTAGGAAATATTTGTATTAACTTCGACATAGTCTTGTGGGCCCGAGCTAAAGGTTAGGTAGGCCTCCTTTTTGTTAAAATAGAATAGGTTTTTGTTTCGTTACGGACCATCTTTTTTCGGTTGACTGCTGTCCTGTTTTTCAGCACCAATTACTATCTTCTTCAACTTTTTCATTTTTCATGAACGTCTTTCTTAGCTTACTGTTTCTATGCACCTTGTGAATAGATTCCGCGTTCCCTCAACTCCATACATAATGGTGCCTTCATCTTTCCTCTCTTGGAACATCTTTGTCGTGGTAAAGGGAGGCTAAAACTTTCTTATATAATAATAATAATTCGAAATTGCCAGGCTGGGAGATATGTATATTGCTGCAACATAGTCAGGCTGGGAGATATGTATATTGGTGCGACATA
>JACJUY010006449.1:18587-51006 GCA_014220935.1 Platorchestia sp. MABIK | reverse complement strand
ATCTCGAAGCTCACCCAGCTTTGAAGATGAATCTATTTTTAATGTCCATTTATCATTATCCTGCTCCAGTGCCCAAACAATAAAGATAGTTACACATGACGTGAATACTAAATGTTCAAGCATTATGCACATTACCTAAAAGAAACCAGTGTAGAGTTTTGCCACTAGTGTATCACGGTGCCTTTGTTTTATTCAATGTTTAATGACTGAAAAAACGAGGAAAATCGCGGACATTTTACGTTGAAGCCAGCCAAACAGTGACGTGAGCAGCTGTCGCTTCACACCCGTCTGTCAAAAAGGAAAAGTTAATTAACACATTAACAGCCATGGGTTGAACTAAAGTTTAAATTTCAACTAATTTACAAAGTCAGTTCTTTTAAGAAATTGTGATAATAGCAATCATCAACTGGAGTTTACCATCATTTAGCTTTGATTAAGTATTTATGGAAATTGAGTTTGTGACTACTGGTCGGTCAGCATCATCATGAAAATAGCCTCCTTGTACCACCGGTGGCTCACATGGCGGTTAACGTGGTAAGAACTGCAGCCGTGTTATGATATGGTTGATAATGCAATTAGTTTCAAAACAGACCGCCTACAGCAGTGACCAGGAAAGTATTCGGATTGTGTTTCATGGCGAGAGTAAATTTCATCAATTACCTGAGAAATAGATGAATTGCTTCTCGCAATATCCCAAGCGTTGAGTTAAGTTGAATTACAGAATTTTGGAAAAAATTACTTTGGTTCTTGAACCTACTTTTCTTGAAAGATTTCAAGAGCAGAAATCGCCAGATGTCTGAATCTAAAATGCAAGGATTGATTAGATTATGAAAGCATTCTAACGACTCGTCCTGCCTGTTCAGAACACGAGGTGAATGTACTCCTGTGACAAACACGGCAGGTAGCGGAGAGATGAAAAAAATTTTTATTCCAGTGAAGTTGATACAAATCATCTCGTATTTAGATTTTTCAAATGTCCCATTATTAACGCGTGGTTGCAACGACGGTTATCCCAGTCGAACCGGGACCCATTTCCAAAATCTCAGCTGGGAGGGAAATGTTTTCCAGTACTATGCTCTCTGGTTCAGTTCTCGACAAAGTCTTGTTCCATAACCTATATTTCTCTACTCCAAATCATAAGAAGCCTTGTTTGACGACGGATGCTTTTCAGTCGTTGCTCGTAACTTATTGCGCATGACACTGCAAATTATCAACTGATACCTGTCGGTCGAGAGTCACTACTTTCTGTCTATTTTTAAAGAAATCATGACAACAAACAAAGGCATGATATTTAGTAACCGCAAGTGAGACATCAAGTAGATCATTAATTAGGGCTTTAACAACGCTCCAAGTGGCTCACACTAGATAAGCCCCTTGCACTATTCTATTGTTGAGGCAAGACATCAAGTAGATTGTTTCTTAGGGCCATTTCATCGCACCAAGTTAGTGACACCACTTGTACAACTCCATTGTTGAGGGCATGTTTACTTCCAAAAGAGGACCAGAGTGTCAGTAAGGATGGTATTTCCTCACGTCATGCAGGGCGATGATTCTCACAGACGAAGAAGTCCAATCCTCGAAAGCGAGCTCATTTTCTACACAATTTCCGTTGGTACGATGTCGACCAAGAATAGAGGTGAAGTGCAAGTATCACACGCTGGCGAAAGCTATAGGAAGCAAAGCAACAGAGAAATGGTGTGGGTTTCACCCAATAAAACTCCTGACTGGAATCTAAAAAAAAAATTCAATGCCTGTTGAAGGTGTTTTATTGAAATCCGTTGAAGGCGTTTAACTTTCTGTCAAATAGTGAATTTCGATGCAGAGTGAATTTGAGTCCCATCAGGCGGCTCTGGGTGCGCCATTCATGCCATCGCTCTGAACTACACTTAACTTTTTGATTCAAATGAGATTCTTTACACGGTGACAAATAAAAATACCATAAGCACATCGATACAAAGCAAAAGTAAAGAAGGACTCACATGACAATTAAACAAAATACTGACGGTGTTTCCACGATATTTAAGCTTAAAGGTACACCATTAATGTCAAAATGGGTAGCACCGGAGCCCAGCGTGAACTTTTCGCAAGCCAGGCAGATCATCTGGGCATTGAGCACTTGCGACAGTGTAATTACAGCTTAAAATTCGCATTTGCGGAAGAATTGCGTGGCAATTCTCGTGGTTATTGCGTGGTAATTCTCGGCGGATGAAGTGATATCTCATTTTTTGTTCGGGGCAGATGCAAGTGTAATTTTATGATTAAGTCAGCATTTCAAATTTGAACTAGGAAACAAGATGCAAATTATTCCAAGAAAGTTTTTACGACTGCGAGATATTTTTTTTAAATATTACGAAAGTTCAAGAAGTTCAATGAGGTGACAAGATCATCACACGTCGTGTATCTCGAATGAATGTTTGGATGAGAATGAAGAGGCAAATTGAATGATAGAGTCTAACCGAACTTGCTGGTCTGTTCCTTGCAGCTCGTGTCTCATTTCGGAGATCTATGATTCCTTAAAAAAATACCGACTATGAAACATAGATCAATCACTGTTGCAATGAATGTACGTGCAGCTCATGTCACAAGCAATGGAGCCTTCCAGTCTCTGGCGTACTCGTGGAGCATTCCAGCCTCTGGTAGCGCACAGCTGGTTCATCTTTCAAACCTTCGTCTTACTACCATCGTTGAAGACCTTCGTCTCGCTATCTTCGTCCAGGATCATCGTCTTACTGCCATCGTTGAAGACATTCGTCTCGCTATCTTCGTCCAGGATCATCGTCTTACTACCGTCGTTGAAGACCTTCGTCTCGCCATCTTCGTCCAGGATCATCGTCTTGCTACCTATGTTAAAAACCTTCATCTTGATACTTTTGATCCGTATCTTCGTCCTACTACCTGCGTTAATGACCTCGGTCTTGCTTCTTCTGTGCAGGAATTTCGTCCCTCAGATAGAACTCCCGTCACATTCACGATCCTTCCTTCAAAGCTCCACCTTACATTAACGAAAGCATTCTTTGATTTCTCACTCGATTTAATTTTTTTGTTAACAGCGCGGTTCTCTGCAGACTCCCAAAAAAAAGGCCATCGCAATCAACGGCTTACAATAATCTTCAATTCCCTCACGCAACTTGCTCCCTTTGGATATTTTATTAATAGTAAGAAAGAATGTCACACAATACGTTTAAAAACAAACTAAGATATAGATTCATTTATTTCATTGCAGCTATTGTAAGCTCATAAATATCAGCTCCTACATCCCATCCTCTCGCCACTCACATGAGGCTGGTCCCCTGTACACATAAACAGGTTCCTCTCCGAATTTCAGTAATTCCAACCCATCCTCTGCGCAGTTGAGGGCTAAAAACACGTTCAGAGGCCGAATAATTTCAGTGTTCAATATTTTCAAATAAGTTTGGCTGCAATCGCTGTATAAGCAGTTTTTAAGTAGCTTAAAGGATTACTTGCAATAAGATCATTCTCCGAAACATGGCAAGGTAAATTTTCGCTCGAACTCGTACGAGTTTCTCTCCTAACATGAGCCTTTGGCTCACCTCCCCAAACGACGTTATTTTTGGACTTTGTGTGTGAATATATGGAAAGACCAAATTTGATGTGGTGCAAGCCAAGTTCAGCATCAAGGTTACCCATTCTTGCTCTTGTCCACTGTACAAGAGCCTGGGGAGTCGAAGATATCCTTCAGCCTCTTGAAGTCGCTTACCAAACTTCACTTAAGCCTTATTGGGAAATTATTGGTGGCAAAAGTTGCTATAGCTGATGATTGACATCAAAATCAACAGTATGTATCGAAAGCTTCCTCTCAGTGGTTCTCTTTACGTGTTTTAGGAAAACATGCAATTACCTCATTGCATGTTCTCGTAATTTAGAAACGGTCTTGTCTGATGGATGTACGGGGAATTCAAAATTGTACAATCAAAATTTAATGAACATGGCTCTAAAACATCAAATCTATCGTCGTTTTTGACATTTGCCCACGGTCCATTTCATCAATATTGTTTTATACTGGAATGCAAAAGAAGGCTAAGAAAATTACTCGTTCTATGATCACCGAGCTTCGTCGAAGAAGTTATCGTACACCCACAATGTAGGCTGTGAACTGTTTTGCTTAGGAATGTGTTAGGCAGAAATACTGTGAATTTTGCACTGATTTCTTAAAGAAACGTCACATTTTCCACATTTAATGGAAATTATCAGTACGAAAAACAGCATGAAAATGTTTGAAAAATCTCTGTAAAATTTTCAAACTGAAGATATTAAAGTTGTTCTTTTTATGGCAGACCTGGAATGTTCCAATGAGAAATAGAACTTTTTATAAACCTAGCTCGTAATCTCTTACTGCTTCCACTGCAAAGTTCATTTATCATGAAGATAAATTTTGGTAACAAGGATAAAATTAGGTCTTTATTCAAATATATCTCAAATAACATTGGAACAACCGATAGGAAAAGAAGAATTAATCTACAAGGAAAATTAAAAGAATAATAACGAGTGAATAAATTGAGTTCAGATTTCAACAATTCATTTTTTTCAGAGAGTAAGCTGTCCACTCATCAGTGAGTGATGGTTTTAATCAGTGAAAGTACGAAGATTCCTGAATACGGAAGTTAAAATTAGCAGAGCACGTATCGAGAAATATGAATTAATTGATTGAAAAGACTTACCCACATGGACCATTTGTGCCATTTTGACTAATACTAGAATTACGTAGAATAACAGTCAGAAGACGGCCAGTTGTATGGCTGCGCATAGCATGCTCAGCTACCCTCACGTACAGTGGTCTGTCGGTAGAGCCCACGTACTCTGTTGCGTAACGCGTAAAGTGGTCTGTCGGTAGAGCCCACGTACTCTGTTGCGTAACGCGTAAAGTGGTCTGTCGGTAGAGCCCACGTACTCAGATGCGTAACCCACGTAGCCAAAATTGTAGGTGAGGGAAGATCGCACGCCGGTCGGCAGATCATCTCCAAAGTAGAAAAAAATTTGAAATTCGACGTTCATTTACTAACCACTCCGGAAAACAAGTGTAAGAAAAATGTTTCGAAAACAGCATAGCCAGGTATTTTTGAATTTCTCTGATTGAGGTCCGAGTGTAGAGGCTGACGCAATTAGTCAAGTGAGACACTAGGCTCATTTCAGAGTATTGGCAATCTTATTTGAAAATTTATTTATTGAGCGTGGCACCTGAGTGCTTGGACACCCATTAGCAAAAAAGGAGGTGAGAAGGAATGGATATGCTTTGAATATTTGCTTAGGTGGAATAGATCTCATGTGCTGAAAATATCAAAGAATGCATGTAATCCAGTTCAAATTGCTCTCAACATAAACCAAAATAACTGTTCCCTAAGCAAAAAAGTGAAGGTTCCCTGATATAACTATTCAATGGGAGTTTGAATACTTGATGCATTACCAGCTACGTTCTAGATTTACCACGATGTGGCCATTTAAATCACACATATTGAAAAAGATCACGTCCAAAATTCAAAATGAATCATTAAAACTGAAAAATTTCTTCACAATAATTAAGAAGAACGATTCAGGCCTTAACTAGTTGCCAAATATCAATGTGTCAATAATAGAGATAATAAAACTAGGTATATCTCTGAAATGTCACTTCAAAGCGCAGTTATTAAAAATAACAGCAAAAAATATAAACCTAATTCTGGATGTTAATCGCTTAACCAAGTTCAGTGGGTAGCTCCATTGCATGTTCTCGTAATTTAGAAATGGTCTTGCCTGATGGATGTACGGGGAATTCAAAATTGTACAATCAAAATTTAATGAACATGGCTCTAAAACATCAAATCTATCGTCGTTTTTGACATTTGCTCAAGGTCCATTTCATCAATATTGTTTTATACTGGAATGCGAAAGAAGGCTAAGAAAATTACTCGTTCTATGATCACCGAGCTTCGTCGAAGAAGTTATCGTACATGAAATATTACTGCAACTCTTTCATATTTATTACTGCAACTCCTTCACATTTATTACTGCAACTCCTTCACATTGATTACTGCAACTCCTTCACATTTACTACTGCAAATCCTTCACATTTAGTCCTGCGGGATCGTGCAGATTTTTGCTGTATTTCAATTAACCGCAGCGATTTTAAGGTCTTAGGTGTGGCGAACTTTGTTCAACGATTCAAGCCAAAACTAATTTAGAATGGGCACCTTGATTGTTTTATTTGCCCACAACCAGTAGGCAGTTTACTATATTTTTAAAATTGATCCATTATTGGATGTTCGAGATTCCATTGTTTTACAAATGAATTTTCCTATATTTTCTTAGATGATTATGTGCGAACGCTCGAAACATCCTTTCCACAAGTAAACGTTTGTTTGATATTCCTCGTTTTCTGATTTATATTTAAAATTAGAAAACATTCCAACTGCAGTTTCGAACATTTAAAGACGTATTCTGTCTACGGTGGAAAAAGTTACTGTAGACTCTTTTATTTCCGGCCTGGATTTCCTCTAGATTGTCCTTAGTAATAGTGTAATTTTGCTGAGCGTTGTCTGAATCATCACCTGCTAACGAAGTGGGTGGAGCGAGCGTCAATTTCATGTGTCGGTGGCAGCTCTAAATCGTCTGAGGCATGGGTAGTGTAACGATATCTAATCTCGTCAAGGACCTTAGACTAATGGGACATATATATCCCATTTGAAAATTAAAGAAATTACTGGGATATAATTGTCTCAGTCGTTCCGAAAGGGTTTAATATGACTTCTCCTATCAGTCTCCAGGGTCAGAAAAATGCCGATAAATAAATAACTTTTTCACACTTCTTTAGTAAATGATTATGAGTAGAACAGTGGCACAGTGAGTATTCTTGTTTAATTGTAACAGCACTAGAGAGAGAGGGAGAGAGAACGTCAGCAACTGTCCCCTGACGTGCTTTTCTCTCAATCATTGGTTTCGACCATTGACATGGGTATTACGATACCCATGTATGAATATCAACTAAGGATTCTTAATGTTCAGATGTTTTTTTAAAAACCAACGTAATAAATTTCATGTACTAACTTTGTTGGAAATGAAGTGTTTTTCTTTCTTTTCTTTCTTTTCACGTAACCCCCGAAGGGCGTTCCGACGTAGCACGGGAGGAAGAGACAACAAGAAACACTGACGTAGGATTGAACTAAATTCAAAGGCTTGCTCATTCCACATAGTCAGGCTCAAGAATACCGCCCACTACAGGTGGTGATGCTGATTCACAGCTCGTCGCTTCTGGTGAGGGAATTGCTATAACTAAGCTCTAAGAATTTTATTTAGATTTCACCTTGCCTGAATTGAAGTTGAGTTTATTTTGAGATTAAAATAATTAAAGTGTTTCAAGCTCATTGATTTAAGAGCTATTTTAAGGGTGGATATGAAGCAACTTTAAGACTGGAAATGATTGTTTTAAGAAATGGAATGATGCAGCTTTATAACTTGAGATGAAATATCTTTAAAAATCTCTAGTAATAAAATAAGTGAATATAATAGGCAGTTTGTATAATTCCACACTGGTAAATTCATCTAAAGCAACCAATTAAGATTTGCAGATGGCATAAATGCGATTATGGTAAGCGAAATTAAAAGAGTTAACTAATTGATATTAAGGAAAAACGCTGTAAAATACTGACTACAGTTTTCCTGACTTAAATTTATCTACGAGCAACGGAGAACAATTATACGAGCAGCCATTTCCAGTCATGAAATTGAAGTGAAAAGCGAAAGATTTGGGGAATTTGTCATGAAAATTGGAAGAGAATTGGAGCAAAATTTCAAAACCACGTTAACAGTCAATCCATGAAAAAATAATATGAAACCTACGTGTGTGCTAAAAATCTGTGTGATGACGTAGGCTGGCGTGCAAAATGAGATAGTGATGCTCAATTTAAATTCTTCGTTACACCCCATTAAAATCAGGAAAATTTTTTCGAATATAGAAAATTAGAACTGAGTGAGGAAAGCTGCAAGGAAAAATGGAAATTCCTGACGAGAGAAAAAATAAATTAGGTAAAAAGTGACCATGAATGAGTTAGAAAGGCATCATTAAGTGTTCAGAATTAATTCTGTATTTTTGGCCCGAATAGTCCTTAATACTGCATTAAGCTTGAAAATTCTTGTCAAATTCAGGTGTGGCAAATACCCTATCATAAATAGCTATAAAAAGTCAGATATGGGAATGAAGCCCCGAGCTTTAAAGCAAGTAATTACCAGATAACTTCATTCAGTTCCGATTTCAACCTAATATTGATGTAGTCGGGTGCCTTGATGAGAGAGTCGTTCGCAACCAACTTAGTCTCTTGAATAACTATGTAACTTGACATCTAGTAATAAGTGAAGAATGTTACTTGGCACAGTGGTAAGGACACAGCGTGGTCTGAATGTACCTGACGAATCGGAAATAATTTGTACAAATTGGTTACTTTCAATCGGATTTACCTTATATTAGCAATGGTGTTCCCCAAGGATCAGTACTAGGACCTTAGCGTTTTTATAGTCATCGATGATTTCGTTAAATCTACTTCATTTTTTGAATTCATGCAATTTTCTGACGATAGCATTTTCTCCTCAACCTTTCCTAATAAAAACTATAATACAATGTCACATTAAATGAAAAACACAATTAGAGAAGTTTCAACGGGGCTCAATGCACGTAGAATTTCATAAATATTGATAAAACTAATTCTATCCTATTTCCTTGTGAGCAGAGTGCATCTTCTCCCCACATTAAAATCACAAATGGCCAGATTGAGGCAACTTACTCATTTAAATTTCTAGGAATAGCCAAGGATAAAAATATAACTGTCAAAGTACATATGTAGTATTTTAGTACTAAATTAATAAAATTCATTGGAATTTTCAATAGTGAAAGGAATCGTGTATAAAGAAGCTCTAAATATTCTGTATAGGATGTAAGTGCATACATTTTAAATCAGATCCATTTTTAAATCATTAAAAAAAGCAGGGCATTGAATTTACAAAAATATAAAGGAGATAACTATCTGTACAATCCAAGAGCGAGCCCTGTATAATGATTTTTCTGAATCCGTTTTCTACGGGCATAATTACCTTTTATAATCTGAATGTTAGGTATAACTTTTAATTTTTCATCTAGTTGCTTGTTCAATTTTATGGATTTCAAAAACAGAACCAAAATACATTTCCGTTGCAACAATAGTTTCGTAAATTTTACAGTTGAGATTTCCTGGAAATTAACTTTTCAGAACGACAATGCGATATTTCTATAGAGATTTAATCTTACGAGTGTTTCGCGGCTTGGAAACAAACCGGAGGAGAAAGTAAAATTATGCATGAAGTCGGATTTTAAACACATCCCATTTGCAACACTTGGTGTCAGATGAACCGATATCTAAGGTTTTCCGCCTACATTCAACTCCAACCATATCGAGCAGTTCCACGTTGTATTTTTAGACGTCTGATGAAAGCATCATTAATTTTGATGTTACTGAGAATTAGCTTCGGAAGAATTCCGTAAGAGTAATAGAATAAATCTGAAATTTCAAAGATAACTAAAATATTTTTAGGTATGAGTAGAGGCAACCAGAATTCAACAGATGATCAGAATTAAACAGTAACGACAAAGATTTTTCTTACTAAGAGCAAGCTAATTATTTTAATCGCATTTTTTCCTGAAAGAGTGAAGCCTCAATAACTTGCGAATGTTGAGAAAACAACCACTTGCGACACAGCTTCCACCGACGTCGTTTTTGAATTGCTCAAAATAATTACTTACATCGAGTGAGACAAGACCATCTCGAAGATTTTGTTAGTTATCTGCTCATGTGATTCTATGTTCTCATGATGTCCAAAAAGGAAGCTCTAACAAATAGGTGTAACAATTAAATGATCAAGCTTATTCAATCTTAATGAGAAAGTATGTCATTCTGATTGAGATTTTCAGACGCTGACTCGTGCATTTCATCTCACCCAGGCAGTATTTCACAGTTCAGCATTTCACTGAATGCTGAATTTGTGACATACGTTTGCTTGGCGTTAGGAGAAAAACAGACCAATTGTTTCAACAGGACCCACCTCCCCACACTCTGACGTTGTTAGGGCAGAGGCTGATTACATTCTAATTAACAGCACACCCACAATAATTTAGACAAAAATAAGTTCACGATATTCTCCTTGGGTTTGGTGTATACGAATTACCTGTAAATTTAACTAAGAGGACCTCAAATCACTTGTCTGTTCGTATACCAGAGTACGAACTGCATTCGAAGTAGCATACGAGGCTAAAATTATACTCAGGAAAATTTCGCAAAACCTTGGAGAACCGCAGAAACCGAATGTGTTTAAACATATTAAATTCTACGCTTGATGAAATTGTGTACTAAACTTTGTTCTAAACTTTATTTAAGCAGAACCATTTCTTAATAACTCCACTCAGTGATTCAACAGCATTGACGTAATAATGATTAAAAGACTTGAACATCCACAGCTCCGGAAAAAGCACCTGTTCCAGTTCGGTACAGTCCAAATTAAGAGTGCACAGCATTATAGCTCCGCCCTCACCTGCTATAAGAAGACCAACACCTGTTCAGGTGTCTCACTGCGCTCCGCACTCACCCCTCAGACACCGGGCTAGTTGCAGTCCCTTCAACATTCTTTGGTCAACCTAGTGCCACGACTGTAGCATGGCTTTGCGAAGCCTTTACGTGCTCGGGGTGGTGTTACTCCTGAATGGGGCTGATCAGGTATGATCATCCTGTGATCTTTTGTTTTCTGACAGATGTTAATATCAGTGTGGTGGTGGAGGTTGTGTTTTATGAAGCATTAGGATCTTTCTGGTAGCGCGTTTGTACGGCGGTTTATAAACGGAGAAATTGGCAAAAACAAGTACTTGAATTAGCGTTGAAACTAAAGAGTAATTATTGTGCTTAAGGATAAAATACGTGCATAGAATTGTCTTCGTTCATTTTTGACATTTGAGATTGTCGAGTGAAAAAATTGCTGAATCGTCAACATTATCATTCAGGTCACTTCTTCAGCTTTAGATCTGCGTTCGCTATTTAAGAATGTTCCAGTGATGACTGATTGATGCTTCAATTGCACAGTTCGGTAAAAATTTAAAATGTTTAACTCCATAGGAATTTAACTTGATGCTACAGCAAGCTGAAATAGTAACTGTCTCGAACAAGTGATCAAAATTACTGTTTTTTCTTTGTTTTTTCTCAAACACATTTACCGTTGCTCTGAAGAATTTATTTCCTTAATATCTTGTGAGTGAATGTTATAGATGACTTGCACTCAATTCTGAATCTCTTTCATTGGTGACTTTTAATTTTGAGCTAAGGTTTTCAAGTTGTAAACTTATTCATTTCCAGGAGTTATGCGTTGGTATAATGATTAAATAAACTCAACTTAATGAACACCGTGAGCGAACATGAACCAGCGTCATTTCTAGAGTAAATAAATACATACGAATATAATATTTAAATTTCAAGGAGATGAACCGCACTCTCAGATAATTTTACCCTGCAAATTAAAACTTACGTCGTAAGCCTTGACTTACAGTGATGAGAAATGTGACAACTGTAAGGTTATTTTGCGCCCTTTATCGAATCGCGCTGAATTGCTTTGCTAAATGAATGGCAATTTTCCTTTTACCGAGTTTCCTGTCTATCAGTAAACACTATTCGCTACTTTGTTCGTTCAAATATCGAGAAATTAGGAAATTATCTTTGAAAAGAGTCAGTCGCTATTAGCTATTGACGATCGTTAATTTCTATTTCTTAATATAACAATAGCATTTAATGGGTCCGGGTATATTATCGAGGATACATTATGTGCGAGACCTTGGCAAACTTCGTGTTCAATCATTGGTAAAAAAAAAAGCTGTTAAACAACCATTTTGAAAATTTTGTGTCGTTAAAAATGCCAAATTGCTTGCTGCTATTAACAGAAAATTTGTTAGATAAAATTCAAAAAACATTCCATAATTTTAAACGAAAACTTAAAAATCTGTTCAAAACAATGTTGAAATATGTTCAATATGCCAAAATCTATCGTCGTGGTCGCATAATTTAAGGATGATGAATATTAGCATTAAATGTTAACAAACTGAAGTTCAATTCACTGTATTCTAGGCAGAAAATGTTTCCCATAAGTTACGGGCCCTTAACAATAAAATACATCCTCACAGTATGAATTTTTGCGGATAAATTCTCCAAAGTGGAAAGATTCCAAGTTTGATTTCTCATTCAAAACCATTTTTTTTTCATTCTGCGTGAAAAATTAATTCTGGAGGGCAGATCTGAAATATTTTGAAATGCCACAGTAAAAAACGATTTATTCATCATTCAAAATTGTTTCACCGCACTATTGGCCTTCGCATTTTGTAAGAAGTAAACTCATAATTTTTGATCCTTTATTTCCGAAAGTTGGAGTGAAAATGACCACGGGCTTGACAGCTTCATGCAGAGTGTTTCTAAAAATATTCTCTGGGATCTCATTTCTAAAGTGTCTTGAAATACTTATAAGAGTGTCGTCTTCATCAAAACAGTGAGTGAAGCGTGGTAAATGTTCACAACCTCACCCGGACAACTCAGTCCTTCAATTACAAACTAACTCACGTTCCTCATTGACGTAATGCTGATGAACGATAAGGAATATCAAATAACTTCATTATGCGGCAAAATGTAAATGAAATAAGATGTGCCACTTTCGAAATTTTCTGTGGTGCTACTGTTATACTGCCACAGTGTACTCTGGGACCTGGTGTCCGCTGGTGTTCTGCGTTCGCAAATGATTCAAGCTTACTCAAAGAATGACAAAATAACTCTCACTAACGAGGAAATAACTTACTGAAATGTGCCCCAAACATATGCGAGCAAACCCTGTTATAGACTTTAAATTTGCTCACAATTTTCACAGACGTTATGTATGTTAAAATTAATATTTCGCTCATCCATCATAGAATTTATTTTAAAACATCAAACGAGTTACAAAACCGAATTTCTCTGAATCATTTACTTCGAAACACACTCTGCAGTTTCACACTAATGATGAAGCGGAAGGATGTACGTGTATTAGATTTAAGCTACAAAGTTCACAAGGAAGTCACATCTTAGCTCTACAGAACCATGTTCTTTTAAAGTGTTTATCATCTTTCAATAGGGAGCAATAAGAACAAATAAATGAGTTCGTGAACAGACGAAGACGATATTGCAGACACCAAATATCGCTCTGGAATTCTGTTAAACTTAAGTTGAGGAGAATCTGGGATCAGATTCGCAAAGCAATACAGATCGTGTATCATTAATTTCCAAATTTAAAATTGCTCTTGAAATGACTGAACTGAGTCAGTTTACATGGCGAGGAGAGTAGCTTAATATCATGTTAATTTCTTTCCCTTGCGCCTCCTCATCTCAATTCTCCAGCAAAAATAATCGGCTTTTCGTAATAAAATCAGATGCAAGTGTTATTGCTATGTAGATAAGATGATTAGGCATCAGTATCATCAGCAAGTACTGTCCAGTTTCACCAGCAAGTAGTATTTAGTTTCATCAGCAAGTAGTATCCTGTATCATTAAGGAGTAGCATTCAGTTTCATTACAAGTATTATGCAGTATGATCATTTATAAGCAGCATTCACTTTGATATTTTGATGCAATATCACTGGTAAATGGGATCCACTGCCATTTAGTAAAAAATATCAAAAAGAAAATGATGTTACAATATATGTAGGTAACAGCGCCAGCTGTAACACAAAACTAATAAAATCATAAAGGAATAATACAGCATACCAATTATTGTATTTTACATCGAGCGACATTTGTTCAATACTTCCCATGGGGATATGACGCAATGTTCTTTCTATTATCCCACTAAAAGTTATAATTGGCAAATGACGCTAAAGATGTTAACTTTCAAAACTCTGATATTTGACTTCCAGCGCAACCCTTCGAGAAAAATCCAAGCAATAATTTCAACTTCATTAGCTGTATTGATGATATTTCTCTGTCACAACATTCCAGGGAAATTTCTGAGTTAATGTTGCTCTACAACACTTGTGACCTTGTGAGCTAATAACTGAAAAGCCAGCAGGCATTTTTGATTGACAAATTTCTGCTTGGACTGTGTTGTTTTATGTTTATAGCTATTGACGTATATCTATTGACGAGCGTGTGTTTTATTCCTTGCTTTAAAATTAAATTTAAAAACCGTCATAAATTAACATGCATTTTTATATCTTCCAGGTTCTCGGGCACACGATTGTGGTGAGTGTCTCTTCTTTTAAACCTCCCACACATTTCCCAGCCACCTCAAACATTTTAAACAATTTATTTACCACAAGCAATACAGAAGTATATTCTCTCTTAAATCTAGTACAATTTTAATAAAAGCCAACACAATTTCAAGTAAGTAAGTAGCCTTATCTCACAACATAGCTGTAGAATTTTCCCATGTAGATGTATAATCTGCATTTGCTTATAAATTTACTTGTAAATAAATGTAGGTATTAGTTTCAGAGATCATTCTCGAATATTAAAATTAGTAAATTTTGAAGCACTTTCCGATGGTGCTGCTACTCATCAGATTAATAAAAGAGAAGGAGACAGTTTATTTCCAATAGAGTTTAAACGTGAAATGTTTAAAAAACATTGGTTTTTAAAATACACTACTCCTACTCACCAAGGTAATGAGCTGCTGATGAAAACTCTTGAAAGATATTCTTTTATTAGATAATATAAAATATCATCCATGAAAGGAGAATTATATTTATTCTTCGATAATACATAGGTCTAATTATATAGGTCCCCTCTTAATGGCGCCGCTTGACGTAAATTGAAGTTCCCGCAGCTGGAGCAAAGACTTCTTTGTTTCCTTCTTTGTTGTTGCAAATTACCCCGAATTGATCAAGTTTTGTCAATAATTCTAGGATAGGAATAATTTTAACTATTTCAGAGTGTTCATATTGAACTTGTCGAATGAATTTCACTTGTTGGTGCACCGAGTTGCTCGAATGATGCTAGCGGTTTTGCAGCTGCGCCTGGCAAGTTATCTTTCACTCCTTCTGCTCTCGCTCCAAAGGCTACATGAATAAATTTATTCACAAATTTTTCGACCTTGAAGAGCTGCTAGAGAAAAATATATTCAAGTGTGCTTTATGAAAACTCAACATCTTAGACTTCGTTAACATTTCACGTTTTTGAAAGACGTGACTCACCAAGCCTCTCTCACAGCGTGTGAAGATTTTGAGAAATTAAGTAAAAAATTTTAATCACTACTCCATAATATTAATTTACTATTGATAAAGCACGTATGAGCATCTAGTCTAGTAGCATTTTCGCTTGCGAACAATTGTGTCATTTATTTGGTTTACTTTGGAGTATACACTTTCTTCCAGATGTTTGTTGCGATCTAAATTGGTGGCAGTTATAACTTTTAAGTTAAACCGAATTAATTTTCTCATTTCGTTCAAGCTACATCCACTGAAAAATAGCTCAACATACTCCTACTGGACACGCATTACCTACTCTTCTCATATCAATTCGTTGATAATAAGTAAAGATGCTAGCTGATTATTTATGTCTACGTAAGCACTGGGGTAGCGATCAATATTCTATTGAAAATTGAGATTCAATTCAAGCTCGCCCAATACTTATCCTGCAATGCACCTGTGATTGTATGTGCAGACAACGCAACTGAAATGTTTATACTTTGTTAATATTTATACGCTCTCTGCCATTTACAGCAAACTAAAGTAATTTCGCGATATTAAAAGTTACACTTGTTGGATTCCATGGCGTTTCCCTAAAAATCAGATCATTAGTTACAGAATGTTCACAAATCATGCAACTGTAAGCGAATTTGATTCTGAAATAGACGAGGTGATCCGTTGCCACCTCGACCAAGCACAACTTCTTCGCCGTTGCATCTATAGTTTTGGCCGTCCCATACAGAAGCTTTGCTTGGACAGCTAAAATCAGCGATGCCTCGGCGCAAAGTTAGACTGGGATTGCCGATACATTCTTCTGAGTTCTTAATTTTTTTCGTTGTGTGAAGTAGTCTTGGGAGTTTGGTCTCTAAAGGAGTTGGTTTTAAATTCCGCCCGCTTGAGCAGGTATAAAAGCACTTAAGTTCTTAGTTAAGTTCATGTAGAAAGCTTTGAAGATTTAAAATGTGTATCTAAAACGAGCCATGGACTCGGTCGTTTTTTACTAGTATAAGAAATACGGTGGTATAGTTTCTTGACTGACTTTTGGAGACATGTCCTAGAAAAAAAGCCACGAACTTCACATGGCACTGCTACTACCTACGCAAATTCTCATAGATCTATTGTAAAGAAATGTCTAATTCTCAAAAATCAATCTCAGGGGTTAGGACTAAGTCATGATTAGCAGTTCAGGATAATAAAATAAATTTTTCACGCAACGGATCATCGTTTTTTTTACAAACTCACTCATATTCCATGGGTTAATTGGCTCGGTAATCTTCGTTCTATGTGTATTTCTTCATTAAAAAACGTAATGATAACCGTTTTAAAATTCATTTTTCGTTTCATTTCTGCTGACAGAAATGCTCATATTTCGACAACTTGTGCCCAGTTTCCGTCCCCCAAAAACTTGCATTGGTTGATATCCTCAGCAAATATACTATTTTAATCATTCCTTACATTTTGGTGTGATTTGCTATTTTCGAGATACCACAAGGAGACTACATGGAGCCTTGCATGCTTGATAGACTGCATTACGAAGTGGAGTTCAACCAGATCCAGCTCACAGACTCCAGGAACATCTACAGAAGACGTGTTATGTCGGAAGGCGCTCTTGATTGTTTGACAGACCAGCTTTACGATCCGACGGAGGGAGATTCTGCAGAACATGAGTGGGAGTGCCTAGCCCCTGCAGTTGATAAAGGTAAGCTCACTAGTGTGAATCTTTTACGTGACTACAGAAATTCATTTGCCGATTCTGTTGGAAAATGATCAGTGAGGCCCATTTAAACTGCGAAGAACCAATGCAAGCTGTGAGTACTTAAATAGGGAGTAATTAAAACTTCTGCGGTGACAAGGAGCTGGAAAAATTTTCAGTTGTATCAACCAGAAGTTTGATCAACCAGCTTAACGTCTCAGTCATTTTCATTGTCAAAATTTTGAGTCGATGGTTTTCTTTGTTAACTTTTGAAAAAACCTCTATCCCCTCTTAAGCAGACCTGTGTTTTAGGACCTTAACATAATGAATTATTTTTTTAGATCCTTTATTCTAAGCAAATTTAAAATACAATCTGTTGTAAAACATTTCATGTATCAACTTTTTTAAGTAGACAGTTTTTTTTTTTCGTATAATGCATTTTTTTCTAATTTACAGCATTTACTTTAATTTCATATCATGATTACGGCAGGTTACCACACGTTCTATCTTGCGAACGGCAAATGCAATTACATAAAAAGCTCAGTGCCGACCGAATTCCGAACTTGCGGAAAAGCTTCAGACAGCGAGGTCGTCATCTACACCACCTCTGATAGACCTGAGTCCTACTCATTGCCAGGTGAGCCGCTTTAAAATCAATCCCTATAATTATCCAGAGTATGTTCGTTTTTAATTCCATCGAAATAATTTTCTTGAGTTTTTCCTTTTTAAAATCCATCCCTGTAATTCTCCAGCGTTTGTTCTTTTTAAACTCTATCCCTGAAATTTTCCAGAGTTTGTTCTTTTTAAAATCTATCCTTATAATTCTCTAGAGCTTATTCCAATTAAAGTATATCCCTAAAATTATCCAGAGTTTGTTCCTTTTAAAATCCATCTGAATAAGTTTCCAGAGTTAGTTCCTATGTCTGTTCGTTCTCACTCACACATAAAAACTGGATACCTAACACTTCATTGTAGCTAAAAATTTCTGTCACTGAATTTCTATTTATCCATTCATCGTGTTCAATGAAATTCATTCGAAAGTTTTCCATGCACGGAAACGGATCATACAGAAGAAAGAAGAGCACACATTTTTTTTACCTTTTCACTCGGGAAATTTTCGTCGTGCTGTACTAGGAGGCTTGCATGACAGTGTTTTTAGCCTTTGAACCATCGCCGGCTCAACAACTTTCTCAAAGTCAAGTCACCTATGTAGATCTAAGCCGATAGAAAAGTTTTCCCGCGTCTCACCCGCCAACATGTTATTTTCTATGGGACATGTGGGTTATCTGTCACCACTTCTTTAGGGGAAAAGTAAAAACTTAATTGCTTTATGAATATTGAACTGATGTTCTAGACAGTATGAATGGACTTTTTCATGTGAGAAGGTCTCCTTGTTGATATTTAATTATTTCCGTACTTGTGGGTTATCTGTCACTACTTTTTGGGGTTTACTACAGGGTAAAAAATACAGCTTTTGCTGCTGAAATGTTCTGTCCCAGAGATTCTTTTTGCCCTGAAACAAAACAAAAATTAAAAATAACACAAATTAACAGTAACTTAATTAAGCTAACCTAACTTAACGCAACCACAACGTCAATGAAACCATAAATTAAAAGTGGTGACAGATAACCCACAAGTTCCCTTTTCTTCAACATCTGTCATCAATACACAAGCTATGCGTTGAATCTTACGTGCTAAACAAATTAACTTTCCAATTCTTATGGAGAAGCTTTTTTGCCCTTTTTTGCTCTTTCTCGATCTGTAGGAAATCTCACTAGTACAGAAAAAAAACTACCAACAAATGAACAAAGAAAACAGTGAAAACTCCCCGAACAGTGATTCTCCTCTGTTGCTCTTCACCACGATTTACTGTTGAAGGAACATTGATATTTAAATGTATTTGTGTATATATTTAGGCAATTTTTATCATTCATTTTGACTGTTACCTCATACATTCATTTATTCAAAATTTGCAGACTGATTTAACATTCAAGTACTTGATAATTTTTTCATTCCTCGCGATAATATTACTGTAACTTCAGCACTGTAGCAACGTACCAAAGCAAGTGGCTTTGATCAGGGGAGTTATTTTCTAGTTGGTCAGTCACACGGCTCATCTGTGCAGGCGACCTCACACACACAACACTAGATGGGTTCAGTCGAATCAAATTTTCTAAAACGATCTCTTGAAACAGCTTTTAAAATGACCTATAAAATGGTGACACCAAAAAAATCTTCCAAACTGTTGCTTGGTAACGAAGAATTGTCGCAGTTTGAAGTCAGTCATGTTCATATTTGTCGTGTGGTTGAGTGAAAACCTAGCAATTCTGAATATGGATTCCTGTAGTCATTGTTATTTTAGTGTAGGTATTGTAGATCCTGTAGTTATTGAAGTTATAGTAGTTATTGTAGCGAGATTCCTGTAGTCATTGTTATTTTAGTGTAGGTATTGTAGATCCTGTAGTTATTGAAGTTGTAGTAGTTATTGTAGCGAGATTCCTGTAGTCATTGTTATTTTAGTGTAGGTATTGTAGATCCTGTAGTTATTGAAGTTGTAGTAGTTATTGTAGCGAGATTCCTGTAGTCATTGGAGTTCCTCTTTCCAGTTTCAATGTCCTCAAGGTAAACGGAGGTAATTTAAATGTGATGTCATATTCATGTTCACAAATCCTCAATAGATTTCCGTATCTAAAATGAAGCAATAATTTCAAAGAAAGTAGTTCTACTGTTCTAATGAATTTCAAGTGCGCATAATTCTCAGATTTACTCTGTGGCGTGCATGTGATTTATCTTCTTTTTGTGTGAATGATTCTATGTTGTTAATACAGCATCGTCGATTTTCGTTTAGGCTTAGGAATTAGAAGACAGAACTAAAAAGCATAAATCTCCAACGCCAGCATAAAATTCCGTTTAATTTCCAAATGCTGCTGTACTTTAGTGCATTTTCAGTCTTAGCTAAATTCGAAGCTCAACATAAAATCCAACCAGCTGCATCCCTAAAAATAAGTATTTATTTTGCTCTGCCAGGTCATTTATATTTGGGGCATAAAATTAAACGGTATCCAAAGAAGCAATTATTCTGATTTATTTAATTTTAAAGGCTGTCAGTAATAACATGGGCTTCAGAAATTTCAGCTCCTGAAATTGCATCCAGTTATGTTAGCGAGAGTTCGAAATTACTTCAACCACATTGCGTTAGTGTACAAATTTATGAACGGCCATGACCATGTATCACAGCTCAAATTAATCCTGAAAATTTTACCATTTAGCTCCTAAAGAAACGATAGTCTTAGGTAGAGAACGGCGAGCTTTACCGTAGTTAAAATTTGGTAATGAAATGATCTTGAGATCGGCCGTGCTATGCGTCTATTGTTATGTTGAGCTACTTTGATTATATTTTAGGGATTTAATCTTATTTCAATGTGATGAGAAGAACAAATAATTAGTGGGTGTCACGGTAGAGGGAACAAGTTAGAGTCATTTCTATGTGGCAAAATACTCATCATCTTGTTCGGCTAGCCAATAGAAAGGCTTGATTTCAAACAAAATGCCTGACGTCACCATTGCGACATGTCGTTAGGCCAATAGTGGTGCCAGATTTGGGGCTAGTATTGTTGCCAGATGCAATATGAGCACTGCTATTGGTGCATTGCTATGATGTCAGCATTGTCACAGCGACGGTAGATGAAAAAAAGACTGGTTTGACCCTACCTTGTTTCTTCTACCGTGATGGGTGCCCAGTATTCTGATTATTGTAATTTTTTGCTCGGGTTTCGAGTGCACCGAAACGGTGCGACCCTGAATGCACCTGCGCCCACCTTTTGTGCACAGGTGTCAGCTGACGGTAGGCCGACCTTCCGGAAAATGTTAACAATTTCTCAATTAGACAAAAAATCTGAACAATTTGATGCGAACTTGACAATGGTGATTTTCCCCTTGATATTGCAGAGATAACATCAGCATGTAATTTTACATGGGCTTTAAAAATGGGGATTTTCCTCATGATATAGCTGGGATAACTTCATCATGTAATTTTAGGAGGGCTTGATTCGTGGCTCTCGTTCGGCAATTGAGCTTCCACAGTTTAAGTAATTTGAGAGGATAATTTTTAAAAGACATTGTTCTCGTATCACGCATACAAGCTGAACATCATTTCCTTGAGTGCAGTCAAACATAGCGAGGAATTCGTATCGTTAGAAGAGAGAAAACGGATCTCCGAAAGAAACTTCTAACGGCGGAGATGCACTTTTTAATGACCTTTTTCTGGGTTGATTATCATAGTTCAGCACACCTGTGCTGCTACACCTGCAAATCATGAATAATTCGTGTACATGTATATCCATATATATACAAGTGTAACTATTTCAAGCTAAGGTGTAGATTTGTGGAGATCTAAATGTTTTCAAATAATTCTTCGATGCGTTTTGTTCCGATTAAAAGCACTTCACACTAGATATTTTTAAATTTAGTAATGCGGGTTTGAGTCTTTGCATTTTACTCACAAGACTGCATTTTAGCTCGAAATTTGAAACTGATTCAGCCTGGAATAATTTCGTTGTTATCAAAGCTTCTGGCAGATGTTTCAGAATGGACTTACGATGTAGAACGCCACTATGTAGTATGACTGAATATTGGCGTCGCATGTAAGCAGAACATAAAAATTTTGATATGGAGACTTAGGTCATTCTCATTTGTTAACGGTTGCCTTTAAATTGAAAAGCATAAACATTTACAGCCGTGTAGTTTTGAAGCAATTTCTCTTATGGTCGGATATTGCTGCTCTTAGTTTCAAACCACCCCTGATCTATTTCAAGTCATCCTTAAGGCTTGATGAAGTGCTAAAGCTGCTCTGAAAGTTTAAATTCTCCAAATGGTAATCAGTCTAACACTTAATAATTCATTTGTTGCAAGCAAATCTGTTTAGCGTCGATGAACTATTTCGCAAAGTGCACTGTAGATTTACAGATCTATGTATTGAAAACAACATTTAAGATAACTATTAGTTGATACACGTGGTGAAAACTACAATGAAGATAATTTTCAGTAAATCTACGTATTATAAACATTGAATTAGTACGAGTAGAAAAGTACAAAACTATTGAAAACACTTTTAAGATCCAAGTGATACTAAAGTCCCTTGCAAAGATAGATTACATAGCATACCAGAACAAATTTGGATAGCACTGCACAATAGTATCAAAGTTGATGAACTAACGGATCGAATTCTATTGGCAGCATCAGACCGCAAGTATATTGTCAACGTTCCAATTTGGGAACTAAAAATTAAAAAGAGGGCTTGATTCCCTATCGGTGAAATGGTCTCTATTTTAACTGAGCACACAGAGTGTCTTGCATTAACAGAATCGTTCGACTTTGTCGTACAATTGTTCGATGTTTCATGAGCTCTAATCCAGTATTCCTTGCTTATTACGTACAATTTTGGCACAATAAGCAACAGCCGCAAGTACAATTGTTTGCAAATTTACTTACTGTGCAACACCGTATATTATTAAACTCTGTCCTACAATTTTGGATAGCGCTCACTGTTGCGCCGTGTTCTATACTGTATAATATTTTACAGGACTCATTGTCGTGCAGTGTTGCACCACGAAATACGATTTACAGTGTTCTAGTGTTGTACACCACACCACACCACACTTTATGCCCATTTCACACTGAGCTAGCAAAGCAGCATCTAGCAAGCTCGCATGAGCTATCTAGCAAATGGTCAGCGGGACTGGTAGGTAGGAATAGCATTGTCACCTCGCATGCTGGATGATGAATAAAACGTGCGAATTCAGTGTAAAGGCGCAGTGGCTCGTAATAGTGCTTTTCCTACCTACCAATCTCGCAGACCGACAGCTAGATAGCTCATTTGAGCTTGCTAGATGCTGCTTTATTAGCTCAGTGTGAAATGAGCCTTACAGTGTCGTACACTACCCGATATGCTACACTTTCCGCTACTGCACAATGAGATACTGTGCTGTGTACTGCACATTGTTCAACAGATCAGTTTTAAAGCACCCAATGTCGGAACACTATTTCGATGGCATGTACCAGTATACTCCTGTACCATTTTAAACATGAGAACAGTTCAATATATACCATTTTTTTAACAGTTTAACATTTTAAGCGAAGTTTTGAAAAATACTCATGCAAACTTCCTTACTGGGAAATTTTTTTGAAAAACGTGCAACTTAAAACATTTGTGTTATTTTAACAGGATCCTCGAGGCTATTCATTTTCAACATAGCACACAGATAAGCTATAAATAAGCAGCCACAGTGATAATGGCGTGCAATCCAGACACTGGGTACTGAATGTAAAACGTACTGTCAATTTTTGCAGGTGACCAAGTTATGGACTCCTGCGAAGTGGAACAAGGGTCCACCGAATCCTCGATCATCGTGCAAGCAGAGGCTACAGGCAGCTGCGTCACCGGCCAGTACCTTGTTTCCTACGACAATCCAGCTGGAGAGACTATCGTTACAAGCAATGAGGAAGCGGTGCTGAATCCTCCTCCAGCACCCTGCCAAATGGTCAACTTCACCATCTCTCCAGTGATGGGAGATAAACCTCTGGGAAGCGATTTTTGTGAGGCGTCCATCATCACAAATGCAGGTAAGCGCCAGGCTACTCTTTCTTATTCCCATCCTGCCCTCTGTAACAACTCTATGGACGCTTTAGAATTCTGAGAGAAATATCCATCCTGTCCTCGGTAACAACGCTTTAGAATTCTGCGGGAAAGATTCATTAGAAAATCTTTTTAAACTCCAGCTGAAGTGAGGAAGTAAGAATTCCACCCTTCCTGTCCCGATAGCGTGTAGGAGACAAAAGGACGTGCTTGGAGCTCCCGATTTTTTATGTACTTCCTTCCTGCAAGCCAGCAAGATTCTCGTGTTGGCAAACCTTCATAATTGGACGTGCGTAGTTGTAGTGCAACTGTGGGCAGAAGGAGTAATGTTGAAAGCTTGCTTCAGAGGAGTAAACTGAATATAATTGCCTTGAACGAGGGAAAGATGTGTTGGTTTGGCGCATGAAAAGAAAGTCGAAAGTTATGAGTCGAAGAGTACGGTTGATCTTATTATCAACTGACCTATTCTTAAATTTTCTAATATTTATGCTGAAGAAAGATTATAGCTAAGAATGAATTTCAGTACATATTCTATAACGTCCTTAAAATTGCCTTTGACTGTTGAACATATGACATCAGATCGACGAGTACCCAATTTGATTTCGACGAAGTAATATCGGACGAATATCCGAAATCTTGCAACAAAATAGGAATTTAATTTCGATTTACTTGTGTTATGAGTCTGACTTTGCATTGTTTTTAGGGGTATCCTCTTTAAAGTTAGCCATTATTGTGTCGCTAGAGCTGAATGAAGTGCCCGTAGTTGTTGACAGTATAATTTAGCTGGAATCGCGTGGTAATTCTGCTTCGTGTCAGAAAACATCACTAATGAAAAGCAAGAATTACTCAGATTCTAAACTCTTCCAAACAACCGTAGTTTGCAATTTAGCTTCAGGGTATCAAATTCACGAGCGAAGGCTTATGAATTTCCATAACTTTTCAGTTTTAAAAATTACACTGACCAAACAGAATAACGGGTTTGCTGATAGTTCCAATCCACGTCAATATACTTTGGAGAGCCAGCGTTTCTCAATGACAACCCCAGCTACTCCCTACAGACTCAGTGAAACTATTTGCAACGATCACGTTGCAAGATTAAATTTGTGCTTAGGAAGACTTTATGTTTCATTCTGCAATCTTAAATATTCAAATATTTATTGCTGAGTAAATATTATAGCTAAGAATGAATTTCAGTACAAATTCTACAACGTCCCTAAAATTGCCTTTGACTGTTGAACATATGACATCAGAATCTCTCGTGAGGCGACCGGCGTGCCATGAGACGATCTCCTACACGAATGTCTTTGTTTTTCAGTCCTTAATCTCATTTTGGCGTTTCGTGTCATCGAAATGCTTACGTCATCTTTTGTCAGTGCTTTGGCAAACAAGAGACAAATTTACGACCTTATTGGGTCACTTGAATGCAAACTTTTCTGAGCTTCCCTGTGGTAGTCTCCTAATTCCGCAGAAATGGAGGCTATATCTTGATTAGAATAATAATATTAACACATTAAAGAAGAGTAACGTGTCCCCGTTTTCAAGTAATGTACAGATAAGTTGCGTGTTGGCATTCACGCGCCAGTCGCGACGCACACACGCACACGCGTCAGCGGGTAGGCTGCAACCAAAAGTACGCTGTTAGTAAAGTGAAATGAGAATCACTATCTAACAATTCTGATAAATTTATGAAAATTTGTTTGAGTGACATTGAAACCCCTTTTCATCGTCGTAAGAACCCTAATCCCCGAAAAATATGAGGATTAAACATGTTAACAAATAACAGGATACAAAACTATACCCTACGAAGGAATTTTCATTTGTACGAGTTAGAAGATATATTGTTTATGCTTTTATGTCCTCTTGGAGATCTGTAATAATAATTTCAACATTAAATCATGCGCAACTTAAATTCCTTTTTTTTTTCAGCTTATGAAGCCGAAACCTCCAAAGACGGGTGGGTTCTTACTGGACCTGATTGTGAATATTTGGAGTTCACGATTGTGGTGACTGGTTCCAGCGTTCCAGACAGAAATGTAGGTCCGACCCCCTTAACGGGATTGCCATTAAGTTTCAAATATGTGAATTATCTATTTCCCCCATTTAATACGATACAGATTGTTTTCTCATCGGACTTTAATATAAAAATTCCCGATCCCTTGCTAATTGTCGGCACGTAAACAACGACGGCGTAAGAACGAAACAAAAGAGGTAACAACACTCCTAGTGACGTTGCATGAATCAATGCCGGGAAAACATGACATGGACTGAAATAAAAATGAAACCCTTTACACACCGGTGAGCGATAGCGTGACGAATTTAAGAGTACTTGAGCAATCCCATGTGAAGCAAAAAAATTACGTTGACAGGCAGGGATAACGTATTTTGAGGTAAAATAGCTTCAGAAGGAATTTCACCCGGAACCTAAATTAGAGTGAAAATTTATTTGAACTGTTCAGCGTCCATCAAATTTCGTGTGCACTCAAAGGGTTGCAAAAATTTCGTGCTTTCGAGTTAAAACAAAACTATGTTGTGATAAAATAATCTCCATCTAGTGGACGAATTTGTGAACTCTGGAAAACACTATGGTCGAAAATAAAATCATGGATTGATCGAAATGGTTCACAGTGTTACTAATATGCTATAGTTAGAGACGAAAATTAATTCGAAGCTGCGCATAACCAAAATTCTCCCTAGTATGTTGTTAATTCGTGACATAACACCACTTGAAGAGCCGCGCCAAGTGTTTCTATGCCGTCAAATATTAGAGACTGATCCCACATCAGCCGGTGTCCTTAACTCCTCGTTAAAGAGCCGTTCGCAGCACGGTTAACACGTTGACTGCGTATTAGAACAAATGTGTACCACTAGGTAAATTGTCCATTTATGCACCAATGTAAATGAATAATATTTTAACGATTTCGCCACCTCTTTTTGAAGGAATTTTGTCGTACGGAGTAAATATTATCGTGCACTTATATTTTGAATATTACTTATAAGGAAGAAAACTTATTCGAGCAGTAATATCGATTTTCCAAATCTATTTCTTACAAACTAACCAAATTAACCCTTCGATCCGCGCAATCGTAGTCAACGTGTTGAATCCCATTTCGTAGTTAGGGAATCTTGCTTTTGTTATTTGTTTCGCTTACATTCCTTCCAGAGTGAGAAGGGTGCATTGCGCACCCGGTGTTACCGCTGTTCCTTGCGACCGGCGTTACCGCTGTTCCTTGCGATGCTGTAGCTTTGTATTTCACCTTACCCATGTATCGTGTCTCTCATGTTAACCATGTTGAAATGCTTTTCTATTTATTGTTGTGGTACAAACTTGGATAGTTTCTGTTAGCTGCTACAAAACTTGTTGTTACTCACAGTCCTACTTGATGTAAAATTATGCGACAACAAATTACGACTTTTATTTTTCTCGACCGCATGGGACGTCTGAACGCGTCTCGCACCTGTGAAAAAATGAAAATTATGTTTTCTTTTGTCTCCAAGCGACTAATGCCAGAAAATGGTGCATTGATTTCGTGCTAATTCCAAATTTGGGATGGCTTCATTTCTGAATTGAGCATTTCTTCTGTGCTAAAAGTACTTACTTCGCATATTTGTCGCATGCATCAGTAATATTTAAATGCATATCTGATTATCTATCCACAGCACAGTACCCAATAACGCCTTAGTGTGTCCAATATTGGCTTAAATATTGTTTGCTGCATTGTTTGTTGAAATAATTCTTCGATTACGAAGCGGTGCCCGTAATCGCTGTGCGATACAAGCCTCCAACGAGGCAGGCAACCATTGAACTTGATGCTTCACTTAGCACCTACACGCAGAAATTGCCACGCCATCGTTAGTTTAGAATTGTATTTTAGCTTTCATGGAAGTAAATTTCGCTTTTTGCTTTTACTTCACGTTGATAATTTAAAGAAAATGTTAAACATCCCGAGGATGTGCGGCGTTCAGGAGCTCGATTTTCAAAGCAATTTTGGTAAATTCATACTACAGCTGGTATCGTACAATTGAAATTGAACAGCTGGTATTGTACAGCTGGTATTGTACAGCTGGTATTGTACAGCTGGTATTGTATAGCTGGTTTGTACAGCTGGTATTGTATAGCTGGCAACGCAGCTCATCTTAACGATATCATGTACAACCTACATTACGTTTTGGACAGCAATTTTTGTTAGTTTTTAATGTAAGTTCAAAACGATAGATGCGACGTGAAGTTCATAGCACCTACTGAGCTGGTGTGAGCAAGGCTTGCTAATTTGCTCTTCAAGCCATAAGAACACAGCTTTTCGGAGTTAGATTCTGGTAAATAGGAACTTATTCCAATCAAATGCAAGAAAAAGAGTTCAACATGCCTTTTTGAATTTTCATTCAAGTGAGTATGATTTTATCCCGATCAAATATAACTGGAAACTTTGAGCTGAATTTTCACAGAAAATATAACTTTTTACATGTTGGATGTAAAAAATTCAAATCAAGCCACGAAAGTAAAAACTAATTCAGGAAATTAGGTAAACTTGGACACAAACAAATAAAATTCGGCATAATTAGGAGTAAGAAAATGAAAATAAATCAAATTTTGAAAAACGCGAGTGTAAGTTAGCCCAGTACCTGTTTGAAATTTATAACCATTGAAATCTATCAAATTTCATATAATCTTGAAAATTTAGCTGAAATTGTAAGCTTAACCCCTAGTGAAGTGATGTTTGAATTTATTAGAAAAGTTGGCTTTGTGACATGAGTTCGCTCTAGTATCTGACGCACGGAATCCATAACGACACATCCCTTTAATACACCGAAATAATAAAGACACATCCCTTAATACACCGAAATAAGAAAGACACATCCCTTAATACACCGAAATAAGAAAGACACATCCCTTAATACACCGAAATAAGAAAGACACCTCCCTTAATATACCGAAATTAGAAAGACACCCGAAATAATAAAGACACATCCCTTAATACACTGAAATAATAACGACACATCCCTTAATACACCGAAATAATCAAGACACCTCCCTTAATATACCGAAATAATAAAGACACATCCCTTAATACACTGAAATAATAACGACACATCCTTTAATACACCGAAATAAGAAAGACACCTCCCTTAATATACCGAAATTAGAAAGACACCTCCCTTAATATACCGAAATAATAAAGACACATCCCTTAATATACCGAAATAAGAAAGACACCTCCCTTAATATACCGAAATTAGAAAGACACCTCCCTTAATATACCGAAATAATAAAGACACATCCCTTAATATACCGAAATAATAAAGACACATCCCTTAATACACCGAAATAAGAAAGACACCTCCCCTAATATACCGAAATAATAAAGACACATCCCTTAATACACCGAAATAAAAATGACATGTCTCTTCATTCACTGAAATAATAATGACACATCTGTTCATACTTCGTATTTATATTGACACTTCTATTTTTGCGCGGCATTACCAACGACACATTTCTCTATGCGCTGAATTAGTGAAAACACATCTTTTTATGCAACGGTAATCACCTGAGCACAACGAGTTACAACGAGTACATATCATCTTTGTGCGCACCTCAAACATAATGATATAGAAATGAGGATCACTTACTCACCTAAAGTGATGTTTCATTCAAGAATAACTGAATAACCAACTGGAACTATTTTTTACCTGTATACGTTGAGGTTCGTGTAAAGCACCGTATCTATCGAGGGCAGACCATCTCCTGAGCAAAGCTTCGTAGCGTTGTCTAAGTAGAGACAGAATTTTGTTGCACAATTTTGGCCACGTACTTCAGAGATTTTTATTCGTTGCGCTAAAATAATTTTTTCAATTTTATTTGTCTTTCAAATTATTTGAACTTTTGCTTACTTGCTTGCACTTGTTAAATGCACTAGATAAAACTTGATATGCCTTTATGCATATGTATACGCCTTGATATGTCTGCGTATCAGATATATAGTACAATTATTTTCTAATATGATGTGAGATTCATGAGTTCCATTGTTTTTAGTTTTGCTATGTTTTCTTGCTAAATTTTATGAAAATCCAGCAAATTCTGGCAGATAAACCTAGAAGAGAGCAGCTGCGCGCTACAGGGGAAAAACTTCCAATAAAAGAAATGCAGTTTATACGGAGTGATTTCTGATACCTTACAAAAAAGTGTGAAGAAAATTTGTGTCTGATATCTGTAAAGCACGTAAATAAAAAAAGTCTGTAGAAACTTACGTATGAAATTATTCTGTTTTCAAAATACTTTACTTCTGTATGTTCAATGTTTGTTTTAATGGTCGAAGGATAGGTGCACTCCAAGTGTATTTTTCTTGCACCTATCGCATCAAAACTTCTAAGGCACCGAACTGAATTCACACTTCCGAATTGATGTGCATTAAGCGCTCATCTATTTCTTTGAAATGCATTTGCATTACCTTGTATTGGAGGTTCTCGTAAATGTTTCGGCGGCTTCAAAATACAAAATTAGCCTTCAACTCAGAAAATAGGAGTTGATATGTCAACCAGTGATCAAAAGGTGATCAGTGATCAGGACGTACACATGAAGGCTCAACTAACACCAAGATACGCTCCAGTCCCACATCATGGCGTTGTGTTGACCGGTGTGTTTTTTGTGTTCAGAAGAGAGTGTAATTGAACAGAAGAAAACCACACACGTTACTTAAAGGCGCTTCTGTTCCAGCGCACGAAAGTAAAAAGACCAAATTGCTACCGTGAATGAGAGGATTAGAAGATTTAATACTTACCGCCTAACTCAGCCTGATCTTGGTACGAGACTTCAGGGTTTTGCTCACCGATCCAAAAATTGCACCTGATTTTGGAGATAATTTACGAGTTTAGTGATGAATGGGTTCTATATTCATTGAGTCCATGATGCGTTCGGTGATGAATGAGTTCAATATTCTCTGAGTACTTAATGCGTTCAGTGATGAACGAGTTTAATATTTACCGAGTACTTTATACGCTCATTGATGAACGAGTATAATATCTTCCTAGCACTTAATGCGTTCAGTGATGAACGAGTTTAATATTTACCGAGTACTTTATACGCTCATTGATGAACGAGTATAATATCTTCCAAGCACTTAATGCATTCAGTGATGAACGAGTTTAATATTTACCGATTTCGAAAACGTTCAGTGATGAACACATACGACCTAACAGACGAGTACAAAGCTGAACCTTATTTTTTTTGCAGCCGGTCAAGTATTGACGCAAATGTTGCAATTGTTGCCGTTTACCGACTTCGGAATACGTTCAGTGAGGAACGCATACGACATGTTTTATACGGTGGCTATGAGAATTATGTTTAATTCTTAAAACCGAATTTTTTTCCAATTCATTTTGGCCAAGTGCCGGACTCTTTACGTGGATTTTGCTTTCATTTCTTTTCTTAAGAGCGCTTGTTTTGAAAGGTCTTCAATGTAAACGATTTTAATAATGCAATTTTTTGCTCTCTTTTTTAAGGGATCCTAATAAATCACTGATGCTTCGAGAAGGATCTTCGATTGTTTGTCGAGCAGAGAATTGCAAAGTCTTAAAATTTATAACTTTGTATTAATCGATTTAGAGAGCATTCAAAATACATGAGTTCAAATATTCGGCCTTATTTATTCCTTCTAAAAGCATCACGTACGTGATGGATGTTTTACACAGCAACTCAAAAACCTGAAATTTTAAGCATGAGCTGGCAATAGGAAGGCAGTTGTTAACTCGTGAGAATGCACTAGCGATGGAAATACAAGTTTCAGAGCTTCCTCTTATTTAACTCGTTGAATGTGATGGGTTAAACTGAAGTTAAATTTTCAATTCATAGCTTTTCCAATTTTTCAACCTTTCGAAACTGTTCCAGTTCAACACGTGTTAAAATACGAAGATAATCGCTCATCATCTTTACTCAGAGAACACTCAACTGTTAAAATTATAAAATTTTAACAGTTTTTAACAGTCTCAAATTCTAAAATTCTTCTAAATTCTTCAATTCAAATTTAAAGTCGATTGTGGCAATCAACTTTGCAGATAGCAAACATTAACTGGATCGAGCCTTCATTTAGCTTTCATTAAGTATCAACAAAAAATGAGCTGGCGACTGCAGGTGGGTCAGCAGCACTATGGAAACCACCTAAGTGACCACCGGTGGGTCACTTCGCAGGAAATGTATTAATAACAAGCACTGCATCTCTCATCGCTCTAAGTTCGCCTGACCATGAAACAAATACCTACTTCTCTTCACATATATTTAACACACTAATTCTTTTACGTGTCGCAACTGCAACACTTGCAGAACCACCAACAGAATGTTTCTTTCATCACTGAACGAAATTCAAGTTGAAAGGGACGACCACTATAGGTTTATGAATAACTTCAGTTAAATAAGCTGTGAACATTTTTTATTGCATTTCGAAAATGCGTTTCTAAGACGATCAATTTTATTGTCAATGTAATTGACAATGATGAATATTGACAATTAAATTTGTGGGCTTCATTGACGACCATGAATTAATTGACTTTGTGGGCAACAAAAAATCTCATAAATATATTGAGTCAATAATGTTGACAATTATATTGATCGTCTATGGGCTGCTTTAGACTGTTAGGTAAGAAAATTTAGACGAGTAAATTGAAAACTTACACGAAAAATTCCATTCAAAGTAGATTTAATCGGATGATATCGATTTAACCAGCATCGTATTCATTAAAATGAGTGAAATTTAACGATGAAAAAAATTACACATCATCTTCTATGGAGGGCCCAGCATCGTGTTCATTTTTCTTCTATGGAGGGCCCAGCATCGTATTCATTAATCTTCTATGGAGGGCCCAGCATCGTGTTTATTTTTCTTCTATGGAGGGCCCAGCATCGTAT
>JACJUY010006449.1:0-13442 GCA_014220935.1 Platorchestia sp. MABIK | reverse complement strand
TTCACAACTGACCTAAGAGTTAGGCATGAGTTCACAACTGACCTGAGAGTTAGGCATGAGTTCTCAACTGACCTGAGAGTTAGGCATGAGTTCACAACTGACCTGAGAGTTAGGCATGAGTTCAATACTGCCCTGAGAGTTAGACATGAGTTCACAACTGACCTGAGAGTTAGGAATGAGTTCAATACTGCCCTGAGAGTTAGGCATGAGTTCTCAACTGACCTGAGAGTTAGGCATGAGTTCACAACTGACCTGAGAATCAAGCTCAACGTTTTGCCTCATCTTCAAGACCCGAGCCTCGAATTGGGAGTACATTTTGAGGGCTTCAGGTTTGTCTCCTTGCCGGAGCAGGAAGATGGCAAAGTTGAGACACACCGTCGGATCCTTGGTCTCCAGGGAAATGCATTGCTTGTACGCCAGGCGAGCATTCGATTCATCCTCCAGCTGGCTCAGAGTTACTAAAAATAATTGCTATAAGTCAATGGAAACGGATATACTTCGCACAGCTTTGACGCATGTGTTAGTTAGAAAACTAACATTGTCATATCGAGTACCCTGATGACATATAAAAAGTTAAACTGTATAAAAATTGATGGCTTATATGTTTGAACCGATGTGTTTTCTGAAGCTTATGACCGCTGAAAGTTGGAATCGAGAACCATTGCAAGTGGAAAAGATATTCACGAAAACTAGAATGCAAATAGCTCTGCAAAGAATTAATTCATGAAAACGTGTGTATCAAAAATTCAAAGTTACAAATAATACCGCGACAATCAGATTCTTTAATGTAAAACAAAAAGCTGTTGAAAACTTGTTCGATCGAGTTTGTAATGCACTCAGAGCCAAAAAATTTTTACTATGCGTAAATAAACAGATACATTATCATTTCCCGTTAAACAGTGCCTCAATAAATGGTCTACATTCGATTGGTTCTTTATCAAATCAGTGATAGAGTACTAAGAACAAAACTTTGAGAATATTTGTGTATTATTTTTAGCTGTAACCAGGGAGTGAATTTCTAAACTTCAAAACAAAACTAACAGGTAATGAGAATTTTCACGCAATTTTATTATCGGATCAACCCTAGAAAGAAAACTAATGAAATGACTATTTTCCTTAAATTTTGTTTGTGATACCTACGAGGAGCATGAAAATTTGGCCTTTGGTGAAGCGAGAAAACTATCAAAAATAACTAGTGTCCACGATTTTTTCAGCGTTATATGAGCAGAGCATGAAAAATTGACGTTTGATGTGAAAAACCAACGAAAAATTTTTTTTCTAATTTTTGTCTGCGTTACCTGCGAGGAGCATGAAAATTTGTCCTTTGGTGGGCTTGAGGTTGACGGCGGCGGAGAGAAAATGGAAGGCGGAGGTGGTCTGCTGCATGGTGAGGTGCACCAGGCCGAGGTTGTACAGCACCCGCCACTCGAATGGGGCCAGGTAATTGGCCCTTTTCAGGCAGCTGATCGCCTGAAGTTTATTTCAACATTCAAATTTATTTAAATATCAAGATGGGAAACGGCTATTCAGGCTGTAGTTTTCTAGTTACCTGCTGCTCATGCAGATCCCGCACCTATGTTGGACATGCTAAGCTAGGACGATCTTCCATCATTCGATTGTCCTCTGCTCCAACGAGGTATATTGATACATTGAAATGTACTCACTATAGCGTCCGTTTTATATCAAGGTCAGCGATTAGCCATTCTGTGAGTGGCGTTGATTTGTGAAAAAACGCTGTGCTGTATTGTTTGTCTTCATTGAACCTTGCTTCAGTATTGCGGTACAAGCTCAAAACTTCGCCTCAATAACCTAGCGCTCATGGAAACACCATTTAGTCTACATGAAGTATCGAAAAGACTTACGACTCTGACTACTCGTCCCGGAAGTACATTTATATATAACACAATATAAGATTAGCTCAGAAGTATCACAAACAAACCGAATATTACAATCATTCTCAAAACATTTTAGAGCTACCAAATATTCATCTCATTATCAAATAGTTTTTGAATGTCCAGAACTGAGACGCCGCTTCTGAGGGAGCCCAACTCACCGCCACGTATTTTTTCTTGCCATAGAAGCACATGGCGATGTTGTTCCAGAGGGCAGCGCTCTCAGGGATGGCCTGCGCTGCCACTCGGTATTTGGACAGCGCCACGTCGAAGTCCTGGTGGCTCTGTGGTGCGCCAACGTGTGATGATTAGGTGGCTGTGGTGTGTTAACGTGTGGTGATTAGGTGGCTGTTATGTGCCAACGTGTGGTGATTAGGTGACTGTGGTACACCAACGTGTGGTGATTAGGTGGCTGTGGTGCGCCAACGTGTGGTGATTAGGTGACTGTGGTGCACCAACGTGTGTTGATTAGGTGACTGTGGTGCGCCAACGTGTGGTGATTAGGTGAAAGTGGTGCGCCAACGTGGGGTGATTAGGTGACTGTGGTGCGCCAACGTGTGGTGATTAGGTGACTCTGAAGTGGGTTGTTACAAAATGAAATGAAAATATTTACACACTGTATATGCATCAACCTTGAAATTTTAAATGAAGTAGAATTTTCGCTTATGATTTATAGGAATTATAAATCAATCACAACGATATTGCGATTAATTTAGATGTTTGTCGAACTTCCCATACAGCTCACAAGCGAAACAGCAACGGCAAAAGTAAATGAAATATTAGGAGTATTTACCGTAGAGTTAAATTTCAAAGTATTTCCAGCAAGTAACTGAAATATTAGGTAGATTTACCGTAGAAATTTTCAAACGATTTCAGCAACATTAAGTCACGTTTAATGTTTAGTTATTGGCTTACCAGTTGATATAAAAATCGAAGAAACTGTGCAAATTGTTACGTGAATCATTCTGAACCTCAATTAGCGACAAAAGTTATAGGGTCAACGTACTATAAGGGTCCATCAGCGTTCGATTTGAGTGGAGAATTTGACACATAGCTGGTGTTCCGAATGTTCTGAGAGCGTGCAGGATTTCCTAACTTCAGAGAGTAAAGGCTGGCATGTATAAATATCTCATTCACTCACGGCCTGCTTCTCTTTAAAAGCTTGCTTCCCTTGGTGGCAACGCAATTCAGCACACAGATTACAGCTACTTGTAACAATAAATGACAAAATCCCACAGGCAGTTTCCCATATCAAGGCAAAGTTCAGGAATCAATATAAAAATAGAGAAACTTTAGATTATATTACTATTGAGTGTGTTTACTAATAACACAAACTCTAGTTTCCAAACACTAAAGCAGGTAAATTTACAAATGAACTCAAATTTCAGAAATCAAACAACAAATTGAAGAACTTCAGCATATACTCATTTTTGAACCTATTTATCAATGTTACGAGCTCAAGAATCCACAAACACCAGCAATTATACACTGAAGACCCCAAAAACAAAGTATAATTTCCCTCAGTGTATTGGCATTGGAACAGTGAAGCTTTCCTGCATTCTGCACCAAAGAGCACAAGAACAAAGTACATTTTCCCTCAGTGTATTAGCAATGGCTTGCCTGCATCATGGCGCCGACGGCGAGCAGAGACTGACTGTGGCTGGGATTAAAAGTAAGGGCAGCCCCGAGCTGCTCAAATGCCTGCTGGGACCTGCCTGTCTGCAGCAGCAACCTGCCGAGGCTGCCGTGCAGGTCGCTGTTCTCTGGGAACTGTCTGGAGGCAGACCATGGTGTTGTTACAGTCATTATAGTGCTGTGACAGTCATTGGAACATCGCATTGATGTGTGTCCTATTATAATATATAAAAAAATTTATAAGCGGCATTTTTAACCTCGCTTAGGATGTTAGCCGTGGGGTTAGTATGAATGGCGAATTGAACAAAAGAAGTCTCTTTGGAGTTGTCTAATTTACAGGTATTATTATTTTATAGCAAATTGTACGTAAGGTTATAAGCTTCTAATACTTCTATATAAATAAATAAAAAATTCAAATATAAATAAGAAACAATTTAACTTTGCATGTGTGCCACGACTCTCACTTTTCACATATGATCAAATTATTGATCATTTGACCTCTCGATCACCAAGGAGACATTTTGTCATGTTATTGTATCAGGCTGACTTGCTATCAGAACACAACTAGGGCAGGCAGGAGCTGGAGATTGAGCTGTGGATGTGATATTAGAATTTCTGAAAATTTTCCAGAAGCAACACGATTCTCAGGGAAAAAAAATAGCGGACGCGATTTTTTGGAAAGCAGAATAAAGTCTTGATTCTCTCGGTCACAAAGGAGAGCCTCAGCTCTTTAGGAAGCAGCAGAATAGTGACGCAAATATTTTAGAAGTAAAATAACATCATGAATCTTGAAACAAAATACAGGTTTTCCTACTCGATGGCAGCACGGAAAGTTGAGACAGCAGCGGTCACGTCGCCTTGCTGCAGGTAGACATTGGCGAGGGCACGGAAAGTCTCGTGGTGTCTGTGCATCTGCAGCGCCTGCTGCAGCTCTTGCTTCGCTGCCTCCAGCTGGCCCAGGCGTTGGTGGCAGATACCTGAAGTTTTTGTTAAAAAATATTACTTCTATGGCGATAAATTTTGCAGCAACACAGGATAACAGAGCTAGCATTGAAAATGGCACTACGTTTTATAAATTTAGTTTTATTTCTATAGACCACCAATGTGTTGGCCCAGGCGTTGGTGGCAAATGCCCAAATTTTTATTGAAAAATATTACATCTATGGCATATTTTTGACCGAGTCCAGCACGATGCGCTCACCAAGGTTGTAATGTATCTCCCAGTCAGGCTTCTCGCTGTTGTTTTCCGCTTGTTTGTACGCTTCCAGAGCCCTTGTGTGGCGGCCGAGAAGAAACCTGCGTATGAGGAAGTCTCGGAGGTAATTCACAACCACTCGTTGCAGAGGCTTAACCGAAGAGCACTCACATTCTATTATTTTACCGTAATATTAAGGTTGCTCACAATAGATGTATCATTTTAACACTTGACTGCGGCTGGTAAAACTAACTATATTTTAATATTCAACTCAAATTTAAAGTTAATCGTAATAAGTAATTTTGAAAAGAGCAAACATTAACTGGATTGTGTCTTCAGTTAGCTTTGATTAAGCATTCATGGAAACTGAGTTTGTGAGTGCTGGTCGGTCAGCAGCATTTTGAAAATTCCCTCCGTGTACCATCGGCGGCTCACGTAGGAGTTAAAGTATTAATTTGTTTTTCAATCTTGATTGTACTGTATTGTTAATATGTCGGTTAAGTTGTAAAAATTTTCCAAAGAATTACTCACAGAGATCTTGCCATTTGCTTCAGATTTTGGACGCTTTTCGGGTTGAGGACGTTGCAGAGCTGGAACAGCTCCAGGGACTCGTGTATCTTGCCTTGGTGTCGCAAAATTAGAGCCTGTCCAGGACGCAATTTATCTTGAGTATTCTCTTCAAATCAGAGTAAGCTTTCCCCTATTCATGAATGCAAGAATTCTGTAACATAATCCAGGTAAAACGGTTTTTGCTCTTGGAGTTCTCAAACCATCACACTAGAAAAAAGAATTTTGATTTGCCTAGATCAAAACCGAGGTAGGATTTACTCAGAGCAGTTTTTCCCAACACACAAGACTTTCAGTAAGTTCTCTTTTGTAGGTCTTCAACTTTTAGCGCCGGTCAATAAACAAGCAGTAATAATTTTGACAGAGTAAAAAATTTTTCATTTTGTGGAAAATCTTACACCTGCAAGTAGGTAAGTGTACAGTTTCCTAACACCCTTTAACTTCTCATCTTCATTCTATGTATATAGATAATGAAGAAATATCCAGCACTCCTGAAACATTATTCCAGTTTGAAAATAACAGAGAGCAAATCTGTGACATTGCTAACTTTGCTGTCAAACAGACACTGTTAACATATTAAGTACCTGTACATAGTTGGCATACTCGCACATGCCTCTCGTCTCAGCGAGGAGCTCCTTGGTCAGCCTGAGACACTCGTCGTACTCGCCCCGCACATAGTGCAGGTGTACCAGCCAGTTGCGCCGCTCCACGCTACCCAGCTCCGGGGCTGCAACGTCAGCAAAACGTGTGCTTTTATCGCGCCACGTCAACTCCGTTCTCTTCCTTCATTTAAGTTCGTGTTTGACTGCATTCTTTGTAACCATTGCAATGATTTTTTTCCTTAATAGAGATTACTCAGATAACCGTGAAAAACAATAAAGTTGCGTAGAATGGGAAAAAAAAATTCTGCCTTATTTTGCTCAAAGCACCTCATAAAGTTTAGAAAAACACTTCCGTAAAAGAAACCAGTGTGTTCCTTATGGAAGAGATGCAAAACTTTTGTCACGCGTAGACAATGATGAATAATGATTGTTTTATGGTGCATGGATATAGATAAGAAGATATGGAGGTACTTGTGGATAGTTTTCACCTTTTTTCGGCCGATTCTTGGCGCGCGAGACCGGCACTGCGCTGCCGGATGGCACGGACCCATTTGAAGAGGAGTCCGACGCCTCAGATGGAGGGTTCATTGTTCGTGACGTCACTTCTTCTTTCTGCGATATAAAACAGTTCATTTACTACAAGCGATACTGAAGTAGATTGTTTCTTAGGTCTAGTATAATGGTCAAATTTGAGTGGGCCCGAACAAGTTCAAACCTGTGGGCCCAAATAAGTTCAGTGACTTATATGGCACCCTACCACCAACGCCATTGTAAGGTATACAATTATCTTTAACCTAATTCACTTAACCTAGTTGCGCTAGTGATGAGAAATTCTGAGTCAATAACAAGTAAGCACGCTTCTGTTCTTCAAGCGGAAGTTGTTTTTGAAATAAAAATAGATGTACGAGGAATCATCGGTTCATTTGGAACCTTTCTAAACAATGATATCAGTCATTTGAGTGCATCACTTTTGAAGTAAAGAGTGCTTGAATCTATCAGCAGGCTTTTGGATTTTCAGACTGAGTGTTCTCAGAACATCCGCCATGTTAGAAGACACGACATCATTCCTCAAATTCTGCGGATGAAATTTAATTGCAGTCATTTTAAGTCAATATTTTAGCTCTGAAAGAAATTTAATGTAAATAATGGGTTGATTCCAAGCCTACTTTTGCTCCGATGATTGTTTTCACTAATTTTTTCACACATGGTCATGCGTTTCGACAACTTTGTTGCTTTTGCAACATTTTTGTTCCTTAACTAGAGACACTCAGCACACATCTCAAACAATGAAGCGCGACAATGTTTTGAGAAAATCAGTAATTTAAAAAAAAAATGAACGACTTTAACTCATGGGATTTACTGACAGATTTTGTACAATAAAAACTGGTTGAGTTCCAAGATATCTCCACCATGATAAAAATTTAAAACTGATAACATATTTCTAAATCGTACTCGACACACGTATTTCCATGCATCTTATCTCTGTAAGCATAAATTTCTTGAGTTGTCAAACCCTCGAAATTTTTGAGCTGTTCGTTGAAAGTACGTTCACTGTACTGTGAAGATTAAATGATAAATGACAAACGATGGAGACATAGTTTCAATTGTAATTTAGCTTAAATGAATTAAAGAAAAGATTAGCAACATATATGTTTTAAAGATGTGCGAACTGATAATTATTATCTCCATGACCTAAAATCAAAGTAGGAGAAGAAAAATTCAAAGAAAATCTACATCTACTTCAGAAAATTTCAGCACTAAATTTCACTTTGAATCTTGATAATAAAAACATAGATGAAACTCTCGCTCTATAATTTCACTCAAATGTAGAAATTGAGCAGCAGAACGACAAGGACATCACTCGGAGCACACCACGGTGCTTGGTTCAAACCAACTAAGCAAAATTCAGACAGTTAAGTGGTGGCACGCGAACGCGAAAAAAAGCACGTGAATTTGAAGCAAGTGAACGACATCAATCACAAAAGAATCATAGAATCATTTAAGAATCATGTTTATTAATTGGAATGTTGCTGACTGCTTTAAGCTAGCGACTCACCTTTTTGCTTGGGTCGAGTCTGTCCGGCAGCAAAAAGACCATAGAACCACCCAAACTGTCGCTCATCCTACCGGCAGACTGCGCTGGCCATTGTAACTCCAATTAAAACTTAAATGATTTGCTACTCAAGTCAAAAGGACGACATTTTTACTTGAGTCGCAGCCCACCTGAGCAACTTCCGTGAGAGCTTCTACAAGGCATACGACGTATTTACGATAGCCATTTTACACCTGTCCAAATGCAACTAGGGTAAGAAAGGTTAGAGGATGAAGTGAAAACTATTATTGAGTTAATTTAGGAAGTTGAAGACAGTTACTGGTTAAACACAAGTATGCCATCGCCGCTCTTTTGAGAAAATGCTTCATGAAGCGAAGAGTCAAATGAGGAGAACGAATAACTACGCTATTCAAATTTAAATGGGAATTCACATTCTAAAAAATGTGTATTCGGAAAAATTATTGTTCAACTAAGCCAATGAACAGTTTTCCAGTTCTGTTTTATTGTCGATTTGAGACTGCTTGTGGACTCTACCAGGTAGTTTCTCAAGGTTTGAAATTGTGTTTTTTCATCTCCTATTATGTGTTTTTTTACCTAAAAATTGAGCACAGTTTACAAGTCTTAGAGAGAAGTTGGTTCAATAGAGTAATTCAGTTTCACTAGAAAGTTTTGCTAATTAAAAGTTAACTTTTTCAATCGAACCGTTTTCAATTATTATCTACAGAGCTATTTGTATGAACATCGTAGCGAGCTATTGAAATGTGAGCCAAAAAATTATTCGCTTAAACGACCAGTCCTTAATTCCATAATTTCCTTAATTTTGCAGGGAAACAATTTATAGAAAAGTCTACAAGTAGGCCGGCGAGGTTTCAACAAAACAGGATTGCCAAGTACATTTGACCAGTTTCCATGTATATCTGCAGGATCACAATGCGCACACTTCACTCTGAAATTGATGAATCACCCGACGCGTTTATATGGTAGTTAACACACCTTATAAAAAATAAAATATCATCTATGTATATCGATAGACATTTTCTGTGAAAAGTTAACAGAATGACAAGCGCATGCAAAGTTTAGTTGCAAAAACACCACAAACGAAAATTTTTATCAATGTACTATTTGTCGAAGCTTCATGCTAACAGCGTGGCTGCACGTCACTCTCTAACTGGAAGTTGTCAGAAAATACCTGTCAGGTTCAGGAGGCTCTGATTCACTCTTCATTCAAGGAAAGGCAACAGTCACACAACACAACGTCAAATAGTGATCTCTATTTGATGAACTCAATCGTGGGCGAAGATTTTGTAATTTAAATTGATTTGAGCTTTCGATTTGTTATTCATGCTCTGCTTGTTCGGACTGGGAATGGATCATATGCACTAACTGAACAGCGAGTTTGTTGTGAGTCCGTTGCGTAGCAACCGCTGCCGCCTTGTATCGTGACTCGAAGTTCTTAGTATCTCAAATTCCTTAGTTAATAATTGTCATGACATTTATTGAAACTATACAATGAAAAACGGTATGATAGGGCTTTATGAGGCTGCTCCGAAATTTTCCGGATGAAGCCAAGTGGACTTCATTTTTGAAGTTACACTGTAGTTTTGTTAAGCTATTCAGTACTTTGGGTCGTCGCTTCACCACGTTTGAAAGCACTAACTAGCTCAACGAGCAAAGCTTGAAGCAATTACTCCATAAATGGTGCATATTTTTAGCAGTTTATCTTCTATTAAATTCATATAGGCATCTCAAACCATATTGCAGGAAATATGAATGAACTACGGTGGTTTATTTATGCTAGATTTAGTATAAATAAATTCCTAAATTAAATTTACTAGTGCGTAGATTTTTAGATGTGTACTTCTATGACCTAATGTGTGCTCCCCATTTCTTCAGGTAATGCCATTGGTTCTCTTCTTACTCTCCAGGACTCATGCAAAATGGCCATTGAGCTCGAAAGCAATGCGCTCCAGCTGCGTGTAAGAAAGACTGGAAAGTACTGTTCTATCAAGATTTTTTACTGCCTTGTTCTGTCCAGTGGCCTTGTTATCAGCTCACCGTCTAGGCTGGAAGTTCGCGAGTTTAAATCCCAGCGTAGGTAACGTGATGGGTTGTACGTATTAAGAAGGATATAGGGTGCCTCCTTCAGGGAAAAAAGTGAACCTTAGTGCTTGTTTAACCGATAAATATAAATGGAAAACTGTTTGATTGGAGGTAGCTGTAATTTAGTTTTCTGTCATTAATTATGAGACAATAAAGCATTAAAAGTTGGTTCTCTGTGCTAAGTTGACTCCATAGCATCTCTTCGGTGAAGAAACAAAGATATAAGGAAAATCACGCCAAGAAATTCGCACACTTTATATGTGCATCTTCATTCAAAGCGTGAATACCACTTATCTAAAATCAGTAGATTACGATGGAAGGCTCAACGGAAAAAAAACGAGTTGCACAATCCGTCGTACCACCCAATCCGGTGAGTAAGCAGGGGTTTCACGAATGAAGTTACTTTACCCTAAATATTCTGCAAAGTATCATTTTATGGTAACTTGTCCACTCAGATACCTAAATAATTCTGTTCAACTGTTTATCAAATATTTACCCCATCTGATATTGGAATTCCCATAAAATTTGTGTCAACGCCAATCTGTAACTATACTTATAAAACTCTGATTATCTTGTTAGGTTGCTTGATTGCCACTGCTAACGCTTTGCTTAAACTAAAAAAAAACATGAGGCAAAATTTATTAACCTGCTCTGAGGAATATTGCAACCAAATTTCTAATTTGTTACCACTTTACAGATAATTCAGGCTTTTCCCTATTATACAGGAAAAACTTCTGTCTTTTTGGTCCCACTCAACGGATGCCGTTTTGAGACTTTTGCTGGAACCCACTGTAGTGTACGCCAGGACACACACGAGCTTGAATTTCACAAATTATTAAATTCGGAATAGGAAAAGCTAATTCGAAAAACACACCTATTTTTATAATTTTATATCACTAATTATAACCCTGTAATCCCTTAAGCTATTAAAAATGTTATCCAAAAACATTTTCACCAAACTATGATTTCTAATGGTGTTAGCTTGTGGCAACAGCTGCAAGAACCTTAAGCGTCTGGCCACTCATTCAAAGGCAAATATCAAAACAAGTGCGTCAGGCCGTGTTCGAACTCCTGCTGGTGAGACTTAGATATTCTTCTTGTCTGTGAACGGTGTTATTGTTGTGGTAGTTTTTTAATACATTTTCTGTTTAACTAAGTTAGGATTTATATCATTCATTGTGCCTGGTGTTCCAACCGTGTAGAGAGAGGTGCAAGATAGGCTGATTCGTCTTGCATGTTGCATTCTTTGTCTAGTAAAATCACTAGTCACTTTGTGCTCCAAGATCTCCAAAGTCAAAATAGCATATTCAAGTACCCCTTAATAAAGCATTTGGTTGATTCAGTTCAGCTTTGTAGAATGTAAACTTAATTTTGTCAACTGAAAGATTCCTGAAGTAACTAATGCAAGACAATTTCTAGCCAAGCTTAATAATTAATTTATCTGTGTATTGTGTTTGTGTATGACTATTAATTGGGCATCACCTTTACTAGTGTGTTATTATGTACCATCTTACCTGTGTTATTTTTCTACTGCATTTAAATTAAATCTTATTTGTAGCCGCAATGTATGCCAAGACACAACCTATAGGTCTCTATTGTGTGGCTTTGACTCGGACCTGCTATGAAGGATTTGTGGGGTTGTGAGTGAGGTCTGGAATTTACACAATGAACTGCTCGCTGGTGTCTCTCACAAAGTGTTGAATAAATTGTTCTGTGAGATTGTAAATATGATCTAGAGTGGACACACTGGATTATGCACATTCATAATGTTGCTTAATCACAAAAATGCTGAGTAAATTAATTTTGGGCTCGTAAACATAATGGCATTTTTAATGCATTTTCAACCTTAATTCTCTGTATGTATGCTATAAATTCCAGTACTAGATTCACCTTTACCAACTAGTTTTTAGGTGATACAGCCAGCTCAAATATAAGTTAGGTTTTCTCTGCTGGTGTGTCACGCAGTAAAATGTCAGTATTGGTTTAGGTATAATTGTCAACTAGTTTTTATTTTTATATAGCTAACTCAAATATAAGTTAGAATTCTTTTTGCCTTGTCAAGTTGCAAATGCCAGTCTGTGAAGCTTAGTACATTCAGACAATTAATACTAAGTGCTCTTGTAAATGTCAGTTAGGTAAATTATTATTGCTACTAGCTTTGGTACTTAATTTAGTTAATTTAACTTGTAGTTCCGCCATGTAAATATTAGGCCTAGCTAACTTGATAAAACTAGATTAAAACAATTTGTCATTATTTTTGGCTCACAACAAGTTACCGCTGCAGTTACCCAACTGACAGCCGGTTTGTGATGCCTGGTAGAATTCAGACTTGGAAATTATAAGGCGTTTGGGATTTTGGCATTCTAGTTGGGTGAATTATTTAGAGCCAAATTAGGTTTAGCTTGCTCAAGTACCGCTGCCCAACTGACAACCAGTTGGGAAGTAAATTAATTTAACCACAGCTTCATGCTAAGTAGACCAAGGTTACCACCCCTTGTAACCTAATAGAATGTGTGGTGGTCTCAACTAGCTGTGCGCACACACCACCACACAAGCTTAAAAGCGCCACCTCACAGCCTCGAAGCACCCGAACTAGCCGACCAATCGGCGCTCAAGTTTGGCGCTGGGGTACCGGACCGAGCCTTTACAAGCCGCGCGCTCCGAGCAACCAGGCGACATCTGAACAAACCCACGTACGTTTAGCACAGGCTTGACCGCTTCAAAAGCGGCACCCCAGTTCCACTAACCAGAAAGCTGGATTGCGGCAGGGAGGCCGCACCAAGGCTTATATAAACAGCTGCGCGGCCGAGCTCACTTCAGGTTCACCTGTAAAAACTAACGAACAAGCATCGAATAGTCTACGCAGAGTTCGAAAAGTCTATCACCCTGACAACTAACGAACAAGCACCGAGTACCCAGCAACGACCAAGACTGCTCAACTCTAAGAAGACTCCATACCCCGCTCGACGAGCCTTGCCTCCCTACCGCGGACCGAGTTGTGAGTTATTTTCTAGCTCTTTTGCTCTCTAAGTTAATTAGCGCAGTGTGTCGCCGGAAGGTAGTAGAGCCTGGTGTACCGAAAGGCCCCAGACCATCTGGGAAAATCCCATTAGAGTAGCGGGGGAGTGGGTACAAGTAGGGCACCAGCCACCTTCCGGATAATCCGACACCTGGTAAAAAAATACACCAACACTTAGGAGTAACACCTTCACCATCATGTCCTCCCGTCAGGGAGGACGAGGCTCATGGAGAGCCGGCTCGAGCCAAAATACTCGCAGCCTACTACCAACCCCAACCCAACCAAGACTAAACAATATCTTTCAAAGCACACGCACCAACCCAGCCTCCAACAATAACAACCACCCACGAACGAACAACCAAACTCTTACAGCCAACCC
>JACJUY010006448.1:0-48132 GCA_014220935.1 Platorchestia sp. MABIK | reverse complement strand
AAGAGAAACAATTTCCCGATATCGGAAACTGAAAAGAAAACATAACCAAATCTGCGTGGCAGTTTGGTCGCAGATTTGGAGGTTGTTCATTGTGTTGACTTTGCGCCTAGGCTTTCAGAGGCGAGGCTAAGCGAATGAAAAACAAAGATTGAATAAATGCGCGGCTCTGCTGACGGAATTACAATCTCTTTCCTTCTCTTATTACAAGGAAACTTATTAACAGCTGAATGGCTTTTCGTTCGTTATCAAAATATTCACTCATCAAAGAAGTTTTTATAGTACCGCACGGTTTACTGACACTACAACTGAACAAAGTTCTCATTCGCTCTTAATTAAAAGTTCTGAATTACCGTGAAAATAAATCATTTTTCTACTTGTCATTATTTCCCTCAAAGTTTTGGAAGTTGTTCGAGTTTGCCGTAACTGTACAGATCGCCGCTAAGATTTTCGGAATTATTCATGAATACGAAGCATCCTTACGGTTAAATAGATATTAATTAGCTTCTACCGTTCTGTCAAATAATTTTGCAAGCAATTTTTTCGTCGGGTTCTTTCTGACCGTTCGTGTTAGTACTGTTCAGCTCACGGCCGCGCAAGCAAAACATGTCGTGCAAACACGATCCCCAAATTTCTGTTCTCAAACCAGTTTAACTTTTTCGCTGCCTGCACGCATGTTTTTTGTCGCCTAAGCGACTTAATCGCTTAAATTGCTCAGGCGGCGAAAAACATGCATGCAGGCGGCGAAAAAGTTAGACTGGGTAAGATATGCTGAGTTTGGATTTTGTAGTAAACACCCTGGTGATGTGTGGAGCATGAAATGATAAGCCAGAAGACAGTAAAATATCTTTCAGAGCGAGACTGTGCAAACACGATAGTAATCCTGAAAAAATCATAGGTTATATTCATGACAGTTTTCGTAAAATGGATAATCTGGTGAAAATTCATGACGTATATTAGCCTTTCATTTGAAAACTTTTGCAAAGGTAATTTTGGTTAAAGTCGTCAACTTGGTTTAAAATTCAATGTTTAACTACAATAGCTTCGTTCAAAACTTTGAAAAAATTGATGAATATTAAAGTAAAACAGGATGACCGGCATTTTGTTGATCATACTGTACATAAGGTTAGGAATGTTGTAATCAGGGTTGGTATTAAAAAACACACAAAAAAGCACCTGAAAGACACAAAAAAAACAGTCTATTCTCAATTTGAATGCACAAACCTGGAAGAAAGGCACAATGCAGGTTTTATTGTTTTTCTTTAATTGACTCCATTTCCAAACTTAATGTCTTGAATCTAATTTGAAACTTAATTAATTCCCATGGGCTGTACAACACAATTTGTGCCATCACTTGGAAATCTCTGCTGGCAGTGCTAGGTCTTAATTGCATCATCTTAGAGACCAGCATTGGTCCTCAAATGCTTGAATATTTTAGGGAACATATGAAATTTCCGTGCCCCAAACCTAAATTTAACATTGTCACAGGCAATGCTGCCTGGCGGTATGGCATGTATGCAGGTCGCACCACAGAACAGAACTTGTGGAACTTTTCTTTTTCTGTCACATTAGAAATAATATTTGAACTAAGGAATAATTTTCTCTGTTGAACATCTACTTTTCTTTGTCTTCTTGAGAAATGCAGAGGAACTCAAAAGTCATGCTCCGTTTTACTGGTGGGGGTGCAGTCGAATTCACTGTAGTTGGTGTTAATGCAGAAGAAAAGGTTATTGTTAACAGGAAACTAGTGGGCCTAAAATGCTAATGCAGATGCCGAGCCTGCAGTATCACGCTACACTTGGCACTTTTACATTGTTACCGAGAGAGCCTGACAATCCGAAATTTATAAGTTTTCAAATCCTACTCCTGACATGTTGCCAGCTACTGCTTTTGAATGGAGCAGCTTAATCTGTGTTCACACTGCACACACAAATAATTAAGGTATGCTTTAAAAAATTTACTTATGAGTACAATTAAGGATACCGAAATCCAATAAAACAAACAAAAAAACAATTCAACCCAATGATACCCAATAAAACATTATAAAGCCCAATAAAACCCAGAACACAGGTAGGCTGTTAAAAGGAAACGTTTTTCCAACTCTGTTTGAAATGAATTCTTTTTACTCAATAACCGTGTAGTCTAAAATGCTTCGTTGAAGAGTTACAAGAAATTGAACTTTGAAATATTCTGGAGAAAAAATAGCATTTTGAAAGCGGAGGCGAAATGAAATGTATAAGTTAGGAAAACATTTTTATTATGAACACAAGAAACAAATCAACATTCTTTAATATTTTCACCACAAGAAACAGATTTTTTTAAATAATGTATTCACAAAAGATGTTGAACAACACGCCCATCTGTTGAGATACAGGCGTTCAAAAGCCGGCGCAAAAATAGCCGGACGCCATCGAAGACACCAGTAGTTTTTCGAATCCTTGCAAAGGCTTCCATTCTATCGATGAGATCTTCTGAATGAATAATTGGTGTATCGTACACCAAACTTTTCAAATGTCCTCAGAAGTAAGCCTAAGGTCGAAATATCAGGAGACCTTCGTGGCCGTATGAAAATTTCAAGTAAGTGTAACTATTTAATGAAGTATTTTTGACCGCACGGCTATTGAGTAAGATGTGTTAATTTCAACGGTCCTAATCTAACGCTGAAGGATATTCAACAAGGTGACACCGGGCCAGTCCCCGTGTACATTACGGTACGCGTTTACAAATTTATATTACCATGAGAACGAGAAATTACAATGCCTTGCTCTTCCTGTATGTCCTTTCTGTACTTAGTTATATTAGTTGTAGATGAACTGCTCAGCAGATTTCAACAATAAGCTTTAAAACTCGAATTTTGATACGCAAATGCCTCTGAGTGAAAAATTATGGACGAGCCTCGTGTTGAAGCGTATAACAAGATGAAATTCCAATTTTGTGATATAAGCCGTCGTATATTTACAGTACACGGTTGCTGATCAATAACACGTCTTCTTTCTAGTATCGTTATGTCTAAAAGAACCGATCAAAACCCTCTTTTTTCTTCTTCAAAACAAAGCGACTTGCTTTGCTGTTCAAGTGACAGCGGCACTTGATGTTGCGGGTGAAGGCCATTAATGTCGTCAGAAACACCCACAGCATCCGTGCCGGACCTCTCCATGGATCAACTACACAAAACGGTCATAACAATTCGGCTAAATTTTGGCCCAGTAGACATGCGAACCTGAACCTAGGACCTCCGTGGAATAGAAATGCTACTTTATCGCCGCACCACATGCGAAAATCGCAATCCTGCTGTTTAGATGGCGTGCCTTTCTGGGGTTTATACGCGTTTGTGCAACTTTATTCATATGTTTATTGTTCATTTACGTGTTTTGTTTATTTGAGTGCGGACGCAAATCCTAAATGGAAATTTTATCACATGTTGAAATTTGCCGGCTGTGCTAACTTGGTTCTTTTATATTTTCTTGTTTGTCACGTGCGTTTTAGTTCCAGTAACTCGAAATCATGAATCCATCCCACTACAGTAAAGGCCATTGCTTATAGAAAAAGTCAACTGGAATTATTGAGACCTTAAATAAGCACGACTTCAAATTTTCATTAGCTAGGAAACTACAAGGTAACTTTAAGCCAACTGTATATGGAAGAAAATTAAAAGTATTACGCACGTAATTTTACGACAAATGCTAATTGGAACTCCATGAATAACAGAAAAATTGTAGTGTTACATTACATGCATTTTTGAGAACGAAAATTTTGAGAACAGTGACCCGGTTCTTAATTGATGTTTTTAACTTTGATAAATGAGCAGTTCATCCGGCAACGTTCATACAGTATATCAGTATATCATTAGGTTATCTACGGGGCGACCCGCACTTTGTTGAATTAACATTAACATAAGATTGGGACAGTTGAAAGAAACACTTTTTTACTCGATAACCAAATGGTCGAAAATGATTCTTCAATGAGTTACGAAGACTTGGAATTTTGATCCAGTTTTCTGAGTTTCGTTACATCGAAGATTAAAATTTCTTCGTTTACACAAAATATTTCATCGGAAGCAAAGGTTTTAACAGCAACAGATCCACCTTATCTAAATTAGCAAAAATTCGAACAACTGGCAGTGGATCAAATAGTTATTTTAAAGAGGCTGACAAAATATACGCTGCAAGATATCCCAACAGACATGTTGTTCCATATCATCAAGCATTCATAACTATAGACCAGGGATCGGATTGTGTGAAGACAGCGTTTCGCAGAGTACACCCTGTTAAGTGATCCAGACTTGGAGAAAGAAATACTGTCTCTTTTTCGAAATAGTCCAACCACAAGTACTCGTTATGTTGCATGTGTTTTAAATACGAGTATAAGTCAAACTACAGTGTAGAAAGTCCCATACGATAATGGTCAACCATCGTTTCACGTTCAGCGCGTGCAAGGATTAAAAGACGAAGATTTCCAATTTCGTGTTCAATTTGCGAGGTTGTTTCTACTCAAAACAGTTAATAAACCTTAATTTCCATCAAAATTCTTCATCATTCACGCGAGTAGGAATAGAGAACCTATATGAACTCCACTCGTGGTCGGTTGTAAATCCCTATTCCTTCCTACGAGACGAGATAAGCATCATGTTAAATTCTGCTTAAATGTTAGGCGGATAGTCAGGGCGACCATCTGATACACATTAAGCCGGAAACAGTTAATGGCTGTAATTATTGGATTTTTCCTAATGAAGTTTAGCCTGCATAATAAGAAAATGTTTCATTCGCTGACATCAGGTGAATGTAGTTCCAACACGATGGTACTCCGGCACACTTAGCGATGCTGCCATGTAGTTATTGTTTACCTGACATCCAAGTGTAACGGGGCCGTGGCGGACCCATCACATGGACACCAAAGCCTCCTGATATTACACACCAAGATTTCAACTTTTGTTGACATTTGAAGAGTTTGGTGCACGAAACATCGATTCATCGCGAAGACCTCGTCGGTAGAATAGTTTTAGCCTCCGCAAAGATTCTTGAAAGTCCTGGTGTCTTCGATCGCGTCCGGCAATCATTTCACCGGCGTTTGAAGGCTTGCATCGCAACAGATGGGCGTCGTAATGAGCATCTTTTGTGAATATCTAACCTAATTCAAAATTTATTTCATGTGGTCATAATAATTGAGGTTGTTGTTCTGTTTCTTATGTTGATAATAAAATTGTTCGCCGAACGTCTACCTTTCAATTCCTGGCCACTCTTAAATTACAATATTTTCCCTCATAAGAATCAAATTCAAGTCCTTGTAACTCACTACCTATGCTTTTTCAGCCACACGGATATTTAGTAAAATATTCATATTTCAACATTCCCAATTTGTTTGTATTATTCAGAACACGACAACATTGGAAAAACCTATTTAGCTCATATTCTTGCCTTCATATATTCATTTGATTTATTCGATAGAATAACTAGTGCTCGTGACACTACAATGATGATTTTCGAATATCCAGTTCGATTCGTATTTGACGTTACTCGTTCTGATGCTTCAAAATTTTCGTACAACACTCTCGAAATGGTCAAAAATGGTTTTGTCATGACAGGCAAGCATCAATTAAGGTATAAAAAGGACGTACGTACCTGTACCTGTTATTGTCTTCGTAAACTTCGCTCCTGAAAAAGTATTCTGTCGTCCTATCGATGGTGTATGCATTGTCTCGACAGTGTCAGCCCGTCGTGTTCGAAGAATTCGCCCCTCTCGTTTCATTCGCGCCCGCATCGTCTACAATTCATCAATCTAAAATTAATTTGGTAAACACAGTATTGATGCTAGTATATATATTAATATTTTACTCTATGGAAACCGCTGAAATAATTTAGCCTCCAATAACTGTTAAATGGTTGAAATAAACACAGCATACATACATAATATACACCAGGAAAAGGTCAAGTAGTAAGCTGGTAGATATTCCCACCACGTAACAGTTTTCCTCTCAGGGATTCGTCATCGCCCTGTAAAAAGCTGTTCCACTCCTAAAACTTTATTGTGCGTTAATTTGTTTCTATCAAACTTGTACAGGGAAACAGTGAGAATCAATACACGACCGCAACTCTAGGAATATTTGCGAATAAATAACAAAGCTCGCTTGCTAAATAATCTTCAATTCCGAGCGTGCCCTGTAGTGTCCCGGTGAGATTATCTCTCAGCTTGGTCGTCGGAACAGTAGATCCCATCGAGCGCGCTGTTGTTTGATAAGATTACTTATTGTTATTGGAGCCAAACAAAACTTTGATGGCTTGCCGACCTCCAGGTCTAGGAAGTTTAACGTACATCGCTTAAATTCAATAGCCTTTTAAATAAACTCGTCTTTTCCGATTTTTTACACTCATATCGTTATTACGAGACCCGTCATACGATTGAAACGGAAAGGAACAGCCATTCGACGGTAAACTTAAAAAAATTCGTCAAGATAAAAATTAAAAAGGAAATTTATTTAGGCTGTTTTTGAAAGAGGACACCAGAGGCCCATGGTCATTAAAGAGTTATAAATATTTAGTTAAATTCGAGTCTAGCGATATGATCATAATATAGATTACATATATAATCGTGCATAAAGATCATTAAAATTTGTTTCCGTGAGTGTCCGTATGTCCTATATGTGTAAAAAAAAGTACTCTCGTGCACTCAGTTAAGAGAGGATGGCCAGAAATGAAGTGCAAGCTGTTGTTCGTTACGCGACGCCAAGTGATTCCGTCGGTCTTTTTTTGCATACCTTCCAAAACTCATTTAAGAAGATGAGCAGATGCACTTGAAAAATTAAAGGACCTCAGAACAGGTGTATCATACCACTTCAACACTGGTTGACTCACTGCGCACACGTGACGTAAAGATTTAATAACCACTTTATTGTCATGAAAATTGTTTTTGGGTATTGAAACAGCATATTAACAGTGTACTACATCAATTTATTCACACATTGCTCTATACGGTCTTCCAATAAAATATTACTCCAATTTGTTATTGCTCATTGGCTGTCTACTATGAACCAAATAAATACCAGTCTAGCTCTCTTTCTGTAGAAATGTGTCTACAGAAAGAGGACATCTATTCGTATATATTGTTAATTAACACCGTGACAATGGAACAGGAGAGCTGCTTATGTAGAGTTCAGTTTCCATTATTAACCTATTTCAGTTTTATTTTAACAAAACTACTTTTCTTTGGAGATTTTACGTCAGGCTAATAAAGAGGGCTGAAATATTTGCAGAGTGAAGACTTTCTATGAAAGAAAGAGCGTAACTGCAGTAACTAAAAGATGTCGATGAAAATTTTTAATGGAAATATAGTACTCAAGCAAGTAGTGACGCTGATCGTTCACAAATTTGAAACTTGTGGTATTGTGCTAAATAAAAGAGAGAAACTGTGGATTGTGAAAATCAATACGGATGCCAAAAAACATCCCAATTTTACTGCATTAAATTAAACTTGTTCTTTGTTTGAGTCTTTGATTAATCAAGTCGCATAGAGAGTTTCCATTAAAATGTTTTTAAAACTTTTAACTGTAACGTTTTTATATCATATTTTCCAGATGGTCCTTTTTATGGATAAACGTTAGTTTGTCGTTACCGTCAGGGAATTAAGCTGAGAGAGAAGAACTATGGTGTTCTCATTACCTTTCAGATAAATCGTTTTACAAAATCATGATATAAATTTGCAGGTATTTTCTATTGATGTAAAGCTACACATCAGATTAAAAATTAACAAAATAACTGTTTGGGGATCTGACAAGAAGTAAGAAAATATGTTCAATTTGAGCCCAACCGCGTACAAAGAAGATAACCTGTTGAAACTTGTTTGTGGATATTGAAGTAAAGCTTATTTTCACACACAACGATATTAGGAAATTCAGGTTACAACGTTAAGAAATTTGCATTAAGTGAAACAATGTACATAGGTACATGACTAGTAGTACGAGGTTATTGAGTACATAGCAAGTGTTGAGCAAACAGGCGAGCGGCTGATAGCGAAATCCAAACAGAAGGGGCTAAAACTCGTACCCAGCACGCGGACGCCACACATTGCTAACATTACAAACTAAGGGCTCAATCAATAATCAAAAAGGATCTTAATAACAAGCTGTCGATGGAAGGAAGTTCCACGTTCTGTAAAGGTAATGCTCTACGAGAGAAGTGCGGTATTTGATAGGTCGTTACTCGTTAAGCTATGAATACCAGCCTTTTTTTCTCACTCTCAACTTCTAACACTACCCAACACATCATTTCATTCTATTATTGCAAAGCAATCCAAAGCTGAAATGTCTTATACATGTAAAATGTGGTACCTATGTATGTTTATCAATTGCAGACATTTTGCGCCTTATCTCAAAGACAATGTGATTTTTTTTCTAATATGAAACCCATAAGGACACTCATGTTTTGTTTCTTATTCCCATCCAAAAATGCTCTTGTTAGGCTAGTGTATTGCAATTTTCATATCATCTTTTACGCTTTAGAGTATATTATAAAAACCATACCTAGGCCTCACATATTCTGGAAATATTTCTGTACTTGGGAACCGTTTTAGGACAATCGTTTTCATGTTCCTGACTCAGATAGACTGTTTTGTGGCACTATTTCTGGTACGGAAATTTCATAAAATTCAGGCCGTAATATAAGGTATTTTCTCGGTGTTTCTCGATTGGAATGCTAGTTTATACTGACTAGTTTACTCTGATATTTGGGCACATGCTTACTTGTGTGTGTATGTATGTACGTGTGCACGCTATGCGTGCGTAGATGGGTGAATGTGTCACTACGTAATACTTCATTTCACTTCACTATTATAAAGCATTTATAAAAATTTTACATGTATTTGTTGCGCGATCACCCACAGATGATGAATCAGACGCTTATGACCCAATAATCTTTTCGATACAATATTTAATTGAACATTGTTACAACATTTCATTAGAAATTGCAAGCAGCAACACATACTGAAAAAGTTGTCACGAATTTCCTTTGCTCATTATCCTATATTTCAGAACATCGCACAGCATTTTAAGGAACGCGTATGTATTGTGATTTCCTCGATGCATAAAAATGTATTTGTGTACGTTCACGTGTTAGGTGTATGTATGTGCGTAGGTATGTATGTGCACTTAAATGTGTACATATTTACATGTATATGTGCACATGTGTGTACTAAACCGACAACTGGCATTTTTGGCTAGAAATAATGGTCTCTTTCTGTTTCACTCTCAATTTGTGACATTACCGAACTCGTCATCTCTTTATTATTGTAAAGCATTCCCGTAAAAACTTTACATTTTTTGTGTGATCATCCATTTATATTTAAATTAAATTCTTATCAACTAACGATCGTTATGTTAAAATGATTTAATTAGAAATCCAAAACTTGTAATCCTCGTGTTCCACATGCTTATATATATATTTTTTTACGCTTTCCTTGAAACGACATTTTTGAACATCGGCCGAAACAAGCGACTCATATAGTATTTCCTGGCGTCAAGAATTGCGAAGTTTTATGTCATGTATATGTAAGCTGTCAAAAGTCATGAAGCTGTGTTATCTCTTATAATTATCATTACATGTATCATCAAATGTAGTGTAAGCAAGATACACTCCGAGTACATTGCCCACAATCATTTTTCGACTAGTGACATGGGTATTACAATACTCGTGTGTGTGTATCATTTCAATGTGTTAACTTTAAGATATTTTAAAAACCAATGATGGTAATTTTGTCCCATCTCTATTGGAAATAAACTGTTTTTCCTTTCTTTTTTCTTAAAATAGTATATAAAGTATGATGTAAGAGCCGTAAGGGCATTTGGCGAAAAACTTTTCTCCGAGCGCATGCTCACACAGCCAAAACATGACCAGGTAGCTGTACCATATAGCGTTATACTTATAAGTAGCTTTTCGATCCTAGGTAGTTAAAGTTCAGCCCTGTTCAACATGTATGTTCAATACGTAGGTGTGATAGCAAAACATCATCATGGGGCGAAGAGGTTTGTCTGAATCAATTTCAGAAGTATCATAACCTGAAAATTTTTTCAGTAAACTTCAGTTGTCTTAATAAAGTTGTTATCATTTGAAAATTTAACTAGGCGTATACGTGTTTCATAAGACCGCTTCATTTGTGAGCTTGATGCGAAAAAGAGCGGCGTTGTAATTCAAGTTGGTGTAGTAAATGTAGGCAATTCTCTAAAGAAGTTCTGAAGAAAATGAACTATATTATTAAAAGGTATGAACAATTAATCGCAACAGCTTTCATAATTTTTACAAGTTTCAAGTTCAAGCGCGTTCAGGTGAAAGTTTTACAAATTTTCAAGTGCGTAAAAATGTCCACTTTTTAAAACAAATCGCAGAGTTCTGCTAGAAAAATTTGTGCCAATGAATGTTAATTTTTGAGCCAAAAATGGGGGCATGTTTCTGCATGAACCTGTATCATTTTAAAATTGAACGAATTAATTAGCATTTCAAAAAATTTAACTATTAATATACAGTGTTAGTTCTTTTAATAACGTATAGCATTTTGATTTGATCTAAATCGCGTTAAATAAACTCTTTTGATAAGATGCTATGTTTTTTGATAAGGATAAGGCGCAAATTTTGATATGGATGTAAGGCGCGATTTTTGATAAGGTGCGATTCATCGATGCCTCTCTCCGGACATGCCCCGAGTTTCCATCAATCCCCACTCAAGAGATCTTTAAATCTGTAATTCTTCTATTTATGGTGCTATTAATGGACGTTTTGGTAAGCATTGTATTATAAGAATTTACTTAGAGGTTATAGATTCAAGTAATAATAATTTCACGTACGCTAGGATAGTTTTGATATTCTTAAGCCTTGTTCAAACGAGAACGTCTAATTCTAACAGATGTCGTGAAACACTCTCCCAAAGGCAAGGGACAGAGGGTCCAAGGGACATGGGGAGTAGAGCGCCTGACATCAAATCCTGAAGTGTGCATCCTCGTGCTCGCGGCCTCGCCCGTCTGGCGCAGGTTGTCATTTATCATTATTTCATCATTAAATTTCTTCTTGAAAACCTCTTGAAAACCCGTGAAAGTTAATTATACTGTGGCGACCATCATGGTACTGAAATGCGGGACAGTGCCTGTCACTGAGCGCTAAAGGCGCATCTTCCGCTCCTGCCATTCAGCTGCGGGAACTCCCATAAAAGCTGAGTATTCTTACCATTCAGGTTCAATTAATTATACCAATGATTTTCTCTTCGGTCATTGCGCAAAACGCGACCGCTTAGTATAAGTATAGAATAATCATGTACGTTAGGTTAGTTCTTTGATAGTATCGCATATTATAAAGCGAGAATTGTTATTTATGTCATAACTTTAAAACTACTGATGATTTACGATCAAAGAAGTAACGATATTTATTCATTTATAAAATTATTGTTACGAAGTATTTAAATAACTTATGAAATACCGACCTTTAGTACTTCTCATTTTCATAATTAGTAGTGGTAGTTCAATCCTTGCCCGAACACAAGGAGTAGTTGCTTTCCCTCGAGAGCGACGCCAGTCAACAGCGGGCGTTCCAAGATGCGGACACGCACGCGCGCGCTTCTAGTCCTTGTGGGCCGGAAGCATTTATTGCCATTTTGAACTTTTATGGCTTATATTGTTCTCATTAAAGTACTGCTCAGTGATCGCTCAAAACGGTCATGACTGACGACCGTCGTAACACATCAATGGCGAGGCGGCGTGATCGCGAGATGCTCATCTGTCAACTGAGCCACACCTACCGTGAGACGAGTGCTTCCCTCTTTCGTTTCAATGTCCAATTTGTCCCGTATTCCAACCCCTCTAGGTATGTAGGATGTGTAGTTCAATGTTCTAGACGACGTTACTTATATAGTGGAGTGTAGCATGAATGTTTTTTATTACTCTTTTGTTACCAGTAAAGTTAATTAATAGAAAAGGTGAGAGACGGAAACGAGATGAGGTGGTGAGACAAAGTTTACAAATGATGCTGATGATGATGATGAAATACACTTTAATGGTAACCTTGAATATGGCTTAGACTACACGCTTACCGAAGATGATTAATTAAATATGATGACAGATGTACCTCAACAATGCTATTGTTAATTCATATATTTAAAATAAAAACAATGTTTTGCCTAAATATTGGACTGGTGGCAGCAAATAACATAATTCGGGCGAGTAAATATAAATTCCAATATACGATAAGATGTCACATTGAGATGATACGAAGAATCTTAATGAAATGACATCGACAGGATAAAAGGGACGCTCACAACAAATAGTGTGACAATGGTGGAATGAAAGGTCTCTAAAACATGTACGTCAGGTTAGTTCGTTGTTAGCAAATCTTAGTTTTCGTCCATGTGTATAAATTTCCATTTATTTTGAAAAGAAAATAAATTGGCATGAAACGAGTTCGCGTTACCATATAACAACAATTATTTCATTTTATTTGTTCCTTAATTTAAGGAGAAGGTGGCAGCCTATCATATCCATGATTAGTGTGATGAGGACTTTGAACAGTCCCGTGCAACATTGAAAATCAGTAATAGCTGAGAAATAAACCGGAGATTACACTAAATGGAGTGCCAACAATAGGCAATTAAGCGGATTTCACTCATTATAATTCACTGTTTCTGCCGTGTTTTACGATCGGTGAAACCAATGCATATCAATGATGAGTCTAAGGCAGAGTCCATGATTTTGAAGATATAGGTACGTTGTATTTTTCGGCGTGATAGCAGTACGCAAGCACGCCGTAGTACAGTGATGCGCTGTAGTATGCTGGTGCTGGATACTGTATGGTGTTGCGATGCTCATAGTGTTTTTTGTCCTGTCATTGTGCACTAGTTTCCGCAGTTGGTGTGCTGGGGACTGTTGGGGTACGCTGGCGCTGAGTACTGGTGTTTCGATGCGCATGGTGTCCTGTCAAGCCGATGCGCTGCAGCAGCGGCCAAACAGCTCCCGTTTTGACACAGCGGCGTGTAGCACTCCCAGCCACACTCTAAACCAAAGACCCCCTCAATCTCTTAGTATTATATATACCCTGCAATTTAGCTATGAATTGCCGTAACTCATATTTCAAAATTTAATTACATCCACAAAGTCTGTTTAAGGAAACTCCATGTACCCCTAGCATGTCCACCCCGTTTCTCCCCTCCTGAGCATAAGAACATCCTTATTCTTCCTGAGTGCCGACAGTTTTTCGCGCGCATTCATTAGCACCGACGTTTCATTGCACAGCTATTGTTTTTATTTAAAAATAGGCTCAAGCGTGCGTGTGTGAGCCCATTTTTGACGAGTTCAAATTTTTGTACTTGAACTGGAATAAAATTCAAAGTGTCATCACTTTCTTCAGTTGAAAAATGCATAGACTTTCAAACCTTCACAGCCATTTGCAAACATTAATTTCATGATGTTATGATCTAAATATTGGGATTCTTTTCCAATTCAATTAACTGATTCAAATGATTGAATCGAGAATTAAATTTTGAAAAGTTTTTTCGAGCTATGTCAAATGTTTTGAAGTCATTAGGATAGTTGTAATGTACATTAACTTTTTCAGTACTGTTTTTGTATAAGAAAAATTTCAGCTTCACGAACAATTTATTGATTTAACAATTCTGTTTGCAGAGACTTGAAATAATTCATTTGGTCCTTGTAAATTCATAATTATTTTAAATTTAAATGCAAGTCAAAGGATAGATAGCAGGCGTAAGTTAAATTTTGCGTTGAGGTACCGTATATTAATTATAAGGATGTCATCGTTGCGGCTAGAGTGTCATGTGACTCACAAAATTGTGTCACAACTGTGTGCCTGTTTTGTAATAATTGTATGTCACATTTAATTGTGCCAAAAATGGGCAGTAATTGTTTTCAGGTTCCCTGTGCTTCTCTTTTGGTCTTATTAATTTTAGAAAGCAAGGGTGTTTGTGTTCGGATGTAAAACTGGAGGGAAAAATCATATTTCAGTTAAGCAAAGTAAGTGAAACGTGTATCTGTACTATAGATCAAAACTTACGTTTTCAAGTTAGTATTTACGAGTGATGGGCTCCTCGTAAATGGGGTCAGTGAATTCCAATGCAAATAAATTGTAATTCCAAAATCTGAGTTTTGTAGTTATTTTGATGTGTCTAGGCACCCACTTCGACACTGTGAGAAGAAGATACTTTCCGTGTGTCACCAAGCAAAAAGAAGCTCTCTTTTGTACACATATTTTTCCATTTTTCTAAGTCGATTTTAACTACTGAATACAATTTTTTGAATACCGACAATAAATTAACATAGGTATTTGATGGACAAGAAATACATGCTTGATTAAATAAACAAATTAACAAAAGAGAAGATAAAAATATCAATACACGACGGCGTTCATGAAATAGATGGGATGAGGTAATATTTTTCAGGGACGCACTGTATTAACAATAAATAATTAGGTTTGAAGTGCCGAAGGAAATGAACGCAGTCGACAGCGCAGCGGAATAAGAGAATAGGTTAAGCCAGAATGTGCCAAACTTAAACTCTGAAATGAAATTGAATGTGACATTTGATGTTGGATGTCCTCAACTACTCGGTTTAAAGTTTAGGATTCATAACAGAGCTCTACTGTTACTTTCCCTTACAAAAAAGTTCCCTGAACTTGCGCTGCGGGTCTTCATCCTACATGCGCATCTAATCTCAATATTTTCTAAGTTGCTTGAGTTACGTAACGCTCAGCATCACTCTGTTATATGATCTCTTTTTTAAGAGTTTTCAGAAAATTTCAGATGGTAGTTTTGCACTTGTGCAAAGCTTGAAAAATTCACTAAATATTTTCGACGGTCAGGAATTTTATGCAAAACATTTCGGACATTTTCTTTGATTTTTTGTGCCCTTAAATTGGGAATATGAGACACCAAATCCTTACAACACAAGATGTGTGCGCAGACACCCAATTAAGCAGCCGTACTAGGCGGCTGTACGAGACGTGTCAGCTCCACCAGCCCGTGTGCAGGGAGCGGGTCAGCACCACCAGCCCGTGTGCAGGGAGCGGGTCAGCACCACCAGCCCGTGTGCAGGGAGAGGGTCAGCACCACCAGCCCGTGTACAGGAGCGCGCCCACAAATTGCCTAAGTGGCTGCAGCAATATAGGCTGAGAGGCTGGCCAAACAAACATGGCGAAAGCAGCCCTAGACTAAAACTAGATGGCTGGAACCGAGAAGAAGCGGAGGTGAGGCTTTGTTCGGAAAAATTGAATTGACAAATTTTAAATTACTTGTCCTTGAGTAGCCCTTATCTTTAGTGTCATTAGTTTTTTGAGATTTTTCGTCCCAACAAATTTTGTAGTCGCTTTGAATCCGCTCCTTTGAATGTAGTTAAATACCTGTGGCGATCTTTTATCCCTCCAAACAGACTGTTAGCTTTCGAAAACCGCTTCAGTTAAATTACATATACTTTCCCAATTTAAAACCAAGTGTTTCATTTTTGAAATTATATTTTCCATGCCACACTCTCCCGAGCATCCACAGCCGAACAACCTATTGAACTTATAGATCCCGGAAACATGCGGAGTATAATTCCATAGAATCAGTCTTGTCGGACGTCAGAAAATGAACACAGTTCGATTCGAAATCATATCAAGTCATGGCATCATAATGTTAGCGGGTGCCGAATTAGGGAAAAGGGAATAGCTCTCTCAATTACCAGAGGACTTTTAAGAAAATGAAGGAGAATAAAGAGAATCTTATATACATTTTTATTATGGGAACGCAGATAATCAGCGTAAATTATACAGGGGGACTACGGAATCAATTGTAATAGTGAAGAAAATATAAAAAAAAACAGGTAACAACGAAACTATAGTGGTTAGGAAAGCCCAAGAAATGGAGCGTGGGCGGGAACACAGGGATTTGGTACATCAGCTGGAAGCAAAAGACAACCAAGGTAAAAATAAAATAAACGACATTTTGATTCCTAAAGGCCAAAATAACACACACAAGAGCACTAATTAACAAAAAAAACAATTGACGGATAAGGCAAGTTATAAAACGCAATAAAAGAGTGAATAATAGCAAATAATATTGAAATAGGAAGCACAATAATTGAAATAAATAATTTGGTTGAATTCCACACAAAGACCGATATACATGGATTTTGATAACTAAGTAACTAAGCATCTTCTGAATGCTTCCACTTCAGCGGTAACACACGAAACAAATTGAATAACAAAAAAAAGAAAAATATAGTTTATCAACTGAAAAACGATGAATGGAGTTTATTCGCAGAAGTTTAACGAAGTTCACTAACTAATCAAGCAAGTTACGCACACAGGAACAGAATCCTAGAATCCTAACGACTGCAAAACGGAACTTGGCTGAACACAAATGTATGAACATGATCCACTTACCTCAGCCACAGTTCCTACGTACCGAAATTTATTCAGTTTTGTTAGATAATTCACTTTTAGTTAGACAGTTAATTAATGATTGGAATTACTGAAAAAAAAATAAAGAGTAGGGTTAAATACTATGTTCAACAAGGCAGCGGTCCTAGCGCCACATTCTCACACGTTATAGTACCACCACTAAATGACACGTCACGAGCAATGTCTTCACAGATAGGTTGAGGTGAAACCTACATTACAGTGCACACGGTAACAATAACCATAGGTAGACGATTTTCGGTCAATCAGTAAGGAACCAATCAACTGTATTTTCAGGCTTACACAGCCTTCTCGAAAATGCTGGTTTGACGGCTGCATCCTTAATACCTAGTTTAATGTCAGTAATATTTTCTAAGGTAAGATAATGTAGCAATGCTCATTAGTTTACTAACAATCTGTTTGCATATGTAAATAATATGAGTATACAACTGAGTCCACATATTCCTCTGAGTCGAGGCAACTCACATCATGAAAAACAAAAATACGTCATAGTTACTTTTATTTTCGAACAAAACATTGATACATAAAAGATAAGCCTACAGGAGTGCATACAACCCTCGGTTTTTGCGAATTTTATTATCTTTTCAGAATTTTCTTTCTTGTGTTTTTATTTCTAACTATATAATCTAACGTAGAGTATTGGTTTATTCGCTGTTTTCAGCACTGATGATGGAATCTATGAATTCCGAAACGTTTGCCAATAAATACCTATATCATGAGGTTAGTTCTTCTTATTCTCTCGAATGAAATTCGCTAATAATCGCCCTGTGAGTACTCTTCCGCTCGCTCATTCTGCCTCAGTCCTCTGCTGGAGCGCAGACCTGCCAGCAACGGTTGCATCAGTCCTACTGTACAATTATTTGAATTCGATCACTAAAGCAGCCAGCAGCCACCATTGCTGGAAACTACAATAACATAAATTTAATTTTAGCGTGAGGAATAAATTTGGATAACCTTATTCGGGCCTTACTCAACACAAAGCATCAGCTTTAGGGCTTCTAGAAGGATTGAGTATTCAACGTACCATCAAGATACTCGTGACCAAATCACTTTATATATGAATATTCTTCATGGTAATTGTTTTATAGCTAGATAAGCAACGAAAAAAATGAGAGAGAGATGAGAAAATCGAAACCAATAGCTGTCACAATGCGTAAGTAAATTGCAATCGGAACTCTGCAAATAAAATTTTTACTTTTTTTCATTTCTAAGTTAGTTTTGGGTGAATGCAACATTTTCGTAAATTATCTTCGCAATTGAATGATTTATGTTTGTCTTTTCGTGTTCTAAAATGTAGCATGGGAATGAATATGCAATACTTCCATCTTACCCAAGTCAGAAGAGACATGCTTACTTTGACCACCATTGCACCAGAATTAAATGGTCGACAATATAAAGCTAGGAGCTCGTAACACAAGATAGAACATTGCAGTGAATGGAACCAAGCCCATCTCTTTGCAATTGCTGTTTTCTGAATAGTCACTGTGCTCAAATAAGATGATATTTATTTAGCATACTATGTATGTGCGTAACGTAATGAATCACAATATGAAATAAAGTGCCTTGCCAAATGTAATGTTTACCGGGTTCTCTAGTAAACCTGCTGTATTATTTGTTTGATTACTAGGCGTACTACATGTGTGTGCAAGATTTTAGGTTTCAATTTTGTTTAGTTCACCATTCACTTTGTGTTCTATATATTTCTGTAGGTGCTCGCTCCGGTGGCACTCACACCACAGGCGTTTAGTAATGAGGATAATTGAAACATTTTACGGGCAACTTAGCATTTAATTCTACATGCGTTTCTACTTACAGTATAGCAGCAGTGTAACGGTACACTTTCAATACTTAACGGTATTTGCAGTAAGGACCATATTACGGCATCGCATGCCGCTAAGTAAGCCACATAGCCAGGTTGCGGAACCTCGAAGAGAAAAAATTCAAAATAATAAGTAGAGTCTTGTCTTACTGGTTAGTAATCCCATGATAAAAAAGAACGGTTTGTTGGCCAAAAAACAGCACGCACGTTTTCTTGTAAATTTCTGATTGACATTTGATTTTTGATCTTTCTTGGAGTTTTCTTGAAATCTAATCTCTTCCTTTCGTTCCCACGTTTGCTTTTTCACTATTTTACTGTCTAGTGGCTGCTGAGGGATCTAAAACATGAGGAATATAGCATCCGTCTTCCTGCGTCCGAACATTTATCCGGTTAGTTAAGCTAAAACATGACTCAGTCCGACTTTTTTTCTGTTATAATCCTTCAGCATCACGGAAACCAATGCATAATATAGTCATTACTTCAAGTACTGGTAGTGATAGAAATATACGAATAAATATACCCTTCTTACGAAGAGCACGATGTTCTTGATGTTTTTTCTAACTGAGGAGCAATTCATGAACACTTTAAATGTCCAACCTCTCAGCTGAGGTGCTGAATGAATGACACATCGCGCTAAGTTTCTAATACAACATGTACTTACATTCACGTGCTATTAGCTCAGATGTATGTACAGTAAGGCACAAAACCTCTCTAACTCATTTTTAAAGCTCTCTGGTTGCAGTACGTCACAAACCTCGCGTTATGAATCACCTCGTTTGAAAAATATGATGGCTATCGATGCCATCCACGTCCATATGAATCATTGAAGCATGTCTTTATTTATGTACTATCTCCTTTTTTTACACGTGATGCTACCCAGCAGTGTTGTGCGTTGGTAACGTGATTCTTAGGCGCAAGGAAGTGCATGATTCAACTAAAAGTAAATAGCATTAATGTGTGTGAATGTTCCCGGACTTGTACTTTTGCTTGCACTGATCACGTTCAGATTTCTAAATGGACCCTATATGTTATGATGCACGTTGCTAAACATTATTGGGTTTCGTGGTATAAGCTCATGGGCAGTAAAATAAATGAACAATTTTTACACGCTTTACTTCCTACCATTCCATAAAGTTTCAAACGCGAGTACAATCCCATTCTACCGAAATAACCAATCCGATCTAATAGAACAAGATTGTTGATGCAATCTTACCCTGCAAGTTCTCTAGTTCAGCCTCCCACAACCAAATTCTTGGAACACAACTCACGCGGCAATTCTACAAGTTTGCGGGCGCTGGCAGCATTCTAAATTCTTGCTAAAAGTCTTGGAGCTCCCTTCCAAGAATTCTTTAATGCACAAGTGTAGAAATTTTTGAGGTTCAGCACACCATTTTCTACTCGGAAAAAAAATTCTTTCTATGAGAGGTTACCCAAATTGCCCCCATGATGTTAATTTTGCACTGCGCTCTCTAGCGTAGAGAAGCAGGGCGCTGCTCCCTCCCTGTCATCCTTCCGTCGGTCTTGATTTCACGTGCATGATGAAGAAGCGTTATCTACTGCACTGCAATTTGTTTTAATATAAACGAAATATTATACTAAACACAAATGTTTCATAAGAACAGATAAAAATTTTAAGAAATATTTAGTAATTTATGCCGACAATTACATTTATGCCATTGAATATTTATTAGCAGTGAATTCATGATAACTGGCCATGAATCTACCACTTTCTGAGATCAATGAATCATATTTCAAGCATGGCTTCTGTCATGCTTGTGTGTCTGACTAATTGTTCTAATTATCATGCCAAACATATTAATGCGTCAGTCGAGTCGAATATTTTCCAGAACATCACTCACTTTAGCACTATTAAATACTGCAAATAATTCTCATTAAATTTAAAGTTATCCTGCTTATTCGGGGAAATTAAGATCAGATGAAAATTATCACGCGCATTATAATTCTCCCCAGTGAGCAGTTTAACATGAAACAATTATACCTGCAAAAATATACAGGCGAAATGCTTACCTCTGTGTGAGCACAATGGTTATTGCTCAGTACCTATATGTCGCTTATGAATTTTGTTCAAATATTCACGATTATGCAACCTCTAATAATTTATTCCTCTATTAACTGACAGTGTCCTTCACTCATACACGTACAACCTTCGCTAGCATTTGGCCCTGGCATCAGAGAGGCAGCCTCCAAAAAGCACAGAGTGCAAAGAATATAAGATTTTTTACAAGCAAAGGAATGTTTTTGGGTTGTAATTTTTGGTTGAAAAATACAAGACACAAAGAGTATGAGTTGCCTCTCACCATCTGACACTGAAAATGATTGGATTGACATTCGCACAAAATTGTATCTATAGAGGGTAATTTTGCATTTACTGTTAACCCCAGAAAAAAACTAATTTCAAATACATCTCGGAACTATTAAACGTCACGAAATGTCTCATCTGGAGGTAATATTTCATGCAAGTTGCGTTAGCTCTCTCTAAAGTTGAATGTAGGATCCAGAGGCGTCGAAGTTGTCGAAAGCATTTGGGGAGTTTCACAAGTCGGGGTGCATCGGCAGCGAACGATCCACTGCACCTGTTTGACGACAACTTCGTAATTTGCAGCTGTCACGTTGGTGTACTCGTCGTCTCGACTCACTGTGAGATCTCCAAGCTTCCCTTCCTGAGTGTCCGAGTCGGTGACGGAATCAAAGAGCGAAGCTTGGTCAACCGGAGATAGTGAGGAGTCCCCAACGAGGTACGGGGGCACGCTGTGGAGAGGGCACATGAACGGCACCTCAATGCTGGTGTCCATGAAGTCAGAGCAGCACGAGCCAGGGCATGTGTTGCAGCGCTTCACTCGATACATGCGCTGGCTGACGCAAGGGCCTGCCACCAATCGCTGGGGCTTCTCCGCCCGAATGGTCGCCTTGCAATGGTGACTTCGCTGTTAACAAAGTGAAGGAAAGTTCAGGAAATTGCTTGAGTTATAACTTATTATCCATTGATAAATATTCTTAGATATCAAATTATTTCACAAATCTGACAGCATGAGACATTGAGTTGTCTGTGAATTATTGCAAGCGGGATACTTGTTTCAAGAATATACATGGTTACCTCTGAGCCAGGTTTTGCTAAGTAACTCGTTATTTTCAACTCAATTTAGTAATTTACTCGACATCTTGGCGATTTTCAGCGCCATCGACTGCAGTTGTAAACTTCAATGAACGCAACATTCAGCAATGATTATGAGTTCAATTCAAAATACGCTCCCGGCAAGGACGTTGGGATTTTGAGGTTTGAAATTAAACCCGTCTGCACTTGAAGAATATGACATTGCAAGATCCAAGTTTGGCTCGCGAATTAGTCAAAAAGTAATCTGTGCCACTTAATTTGTCTCAGCATCCAATTACTGCGTTTCGTGTCGGTTTTGAAGTGTTGTCAAAATTTACATCATCTTCAAATTCTCACCCTCAACTGCCTCCTGGGAGCGATTTCAGGCACAGCTCGGCAAGGTCTCAGCTGGCAGAGCCTCGTCTGCAGCACAGGTCTGCAGGAGACTTGGTCTGTGGCCCAGCGCTGGGAGAGGCCCAGCCCACACGTGAGAGACGAACAGGCAGACCACCGACTTACAGACACCTCGCACTGGGGCGACTCCGGGTCCAGCGTGTCTTCAAGTGAAGAGAAAACATTTTACAACATGTTGGACATTTCATCAGCTTATACGCAAGCACTTGAAATGAAAGTCGCTTTATACTCGTAAAATCTCATATTATTTTCGTATGAAATCTAAAAGGAATCTCGAATAAAATCTGTCTCAAATTTATTTGAAGTATCTTCAACCGCAGGTTTTGTGCAGAACTGTGGTGTTCATCGACTACTTAACTCAGGCTGAAATATATTGAAGAATTTAGAGGACCATTTTAACAATTAAGGACGCACAGAATGAGAAATATCTCTGTACATGACTTTCCAGTTTTAATTTTGTAGATTCTATAACAAAAAGCAGGACAAGAAAACCACACGTCTCCATACACGTCGCTCTGAGACATGCATTTTACCCGCCATGCATACTCTCGAATAACAAAAAAAGTTTAATGGCTGAAAACCAGATTGCATTCATTCGAATAAATGGCTAGTTACAAGCGTTTGCTGAGCTTCGTGTTGTGAAACACGCAGTGTCAGCCGTACAAGAACTCTGATGAAGCTTTATGAAAAAAAGTGTCTATTTGTATTACTATAACGTAACTATACATTAAACCTGGTGTTGACACTCTGTTACTCTTAACATTAAAATATGCTTCACACTTCATTATTTCCACTATAATTTTACAATCACATTAGTTAGTTTAAAATTCTCAAGCCTCAACATAGGTGATCTCAAGAGAGTGAAGAGATAGGAGCATGTAGTATGGACTATAGGAAACGAGGGTCACAGAGCCAGGCAGAGACCAGGGTCTGGATCGCAGGTCCACTGCCTGCAGCAGCGGCGCCCCGAGGTCTGGAGGGCGGGATTCTTGCAGGCGGCGGAGGGCGGCAGCTCCTCCTCGGGACATAGGGACACGCACGCGTACGTCCCTCCCTGCAGGCAGTTGCATCTCAAAAATATTGAGTAGAAGCAACGCTTTGTTTGCAAGTCAGTCATTGATAAGTGATTTAAAATAAAATCAAGGCCCTTTGAATGATGATTTTGTTCTCTTTTTGGCTGCTTGAGGGAGGTGAGTGAAATTCAAACGGTCGTATCAATAATAATTTCTTTTCATCATGTTCTCCGTGAAAATCAAAATATTCAGTTTATTTTCTAAATGCATTCTATAAAAGGAAATATAATGGAGAATTCCCCACAGCTTCTTCCAAGGCAGGCTCTCATATTAACGATAAAATAAATTGTTTAATAGGCTAAGTTCATGAATGGAAATAATGACAATAAAATGTTTGCGAGTGTATTTCAAGTAGCTGAGGAATTTTTCGCCGTCATTTCCCTGGAAAGTAATGACTAAGATATTTGCAATGAAAAATACCCCCACTTTTATTGCCGAAGCGTCTAACTAAGCAGAGCAGCATACCTGTAAGTTCTTTGTAACAAATGATGTTGTATCTCTTTCATAGTTTTCGTATCGTTTTCCTTCTAAGTTTGTACATCAAATCTCACGTATTGTCTTAGTCAATTGATTGAACACAACAAAAGAAAAAAATACTCCGACAAGCATCTTCTCAAGCAAATATTATTATAGTGTGTCATAATGGTGCCACAGCTCTTAAAAATACCGTCTTATAGCAGCAATCCGGTGTGTGAGCTCTCTAAATTTTTAAATACCAAGAACATTTCGGTAATGAAAAATTCATCCTAACTTTTCCATTCATTCGACAATTATTCTTTCAACGACGTCTCAACTAGAATTCCTGCAAAGCGACGTCAGTTTTAGCGGAGACGATTTTCCGATTTTTATTCCAGTAGCTCATTCTTTAGGAGAATCAAGGACCATGTCAGAAAGCTCAGTATTTCTTTAGGGATATTTCTCTGATAAAATCTTGGAGTCGAGCTCCGGGTGCATAAATTCGGCCCTGCATATCCTTGAAGCCATTTGTGTCCCTTTCAATGGCGTTCCTCGTTGGGATTTTCTCGAGTGTTTCGAGGAGCTGAGGAGCGATGTGTGGGACGCGCTGGTGCTGAGGAAGGACACTCATTTGACTCTCCGTTCGGTCTCAACAAACTCTTGTGCCAGCAAATGTTCATCTTGTCCCGGCATTTTTTTCTTGCACAGGTTACGGAGGCTTTGTGAAAAAACTGAGCAATTTCTGTGTAGTATAATCAAATGAAAATGTGTAAAATGTGTAAGTTGATTGTGTAAAACAATCAACCTCCCTTGTAGTTTGAACAATGGAAATGAATTTGTGATGTACTCATTAAAAATACACTATAAAGATGAGAACAATTCTTGAGGATTAAAGCATTCATAACGGCTGGAATATTCATGTACAGATTTGATCACTGAAATAATTTTTTTCACACGACAGGAAATGGTATTAGCAACATTGTCTTGGGAGACTACAGTACATCATCACTTTGCTATGGCTCCATGGATATCTTGATAGTTTCTCGTGAAAAGCATTCTAGAAAATACCAAAATTACCCACACTACTGCAAATCTTACAAATTCATATGAAGATCGTTGTGGAAAACAGTAAAGATTTCACTGAAAATGGAAAACCGTGAAAAAAATGAATAGGTAATAATGGATGACGTTTCTGAATTCTAAAATTCCCCTATCAGCACTGAAATGAAGAAAGGTAAAAAATCAAAAATGCATTATAACTCTGACACAAATGTACACAAATATGAAGTATTACAAACCGCAACTCCTTGCCACTTGTACACAGTATCTTTCAATTCAAACTCGTGCATACGTGAGCACCAATTCAAACATTCGTTGAACTTTTGTTCGAATAGTTTGAATTGACATGTGGGACCAACATTTAATTTCATGCTGTTACTGGACGGAGGTCTTTAGCTGAGAATTGATATCGTTTCTTAAATACAGATACCGAGTTCATCCTTCGCATCCTAGAGAGATACGAAGTATAACTCTTTGAAAAAATGATTTGAACTGTTGCAGTCACCAAATGTACTGACATCGATACAGATGCGTATGGACTGCCAGTTGTGTGAGAGATACGGGAAGGGTTCGCCGTGGCATTTGAGTTTTTGGAGAGTTGTGTATGAAAACTTCCTTCATTGCTGAGTTCAGAATTGTGAAAGAAAAACTTTTTCTAAAACTTTTCGCTCATGATTAACAACGATTTTGATCACTATTTCGATTAACAAACGATTGGATTCTTAATTCGAACTATTAGCTTATCCATATAGATCCAAAATTATAAGTATCAAACATTATATAGACTCTAAATTTTCGGTAAAATCCTTCAAATAAGGTCCTAATGGCAATCCTTACATGTTTCAAAGAATGCAGCGGAAAAACTAGTAAACAGAAAACGTACAATGGTTTTCTACCGACAGTGGAATGAATTCAAAGCGTGATTATGATAGAAATACCTAAAGATGGCAGCTGGTCTAACGTTTATTTTTTTTCTTTCTCGTGTGAATTTTATAAAAGTCATCAGGCGAGATTCAAGTATTCCTAACATTGTGAGAATGTTGGTGCACTTTTTCCCGAGATGAGGTTTATTACAGAAAGCAAATCTGACACTCCCTGTGAGATTTCGACAAAATCGTTGTCAGTTTGCAAAATGCTCAGTATTGCGAATTATCAATGATGTTAACACCAAAAGTAATTGAAAAAGAAAATGTCTTTCAGAATATTTACTTCCAAAACTTAATTTCTAAATTTATCGAAGAAGAAAATACCTTCGCACGAATGTGAAATATTAAAATTCACAATGAAGAAAAATTATTTTCATGCGTGAAAATTTTGCAACACTTTAGCTTCTGAGAACAAAAACATCTACAAATATATGTAGTTAAATTTTAGGCTTTAACTGAGCGATTAACATTCCATTAGGTTATATCTTCTGTTCTATCCGCAATGAAGGAAGTAAAATGACGTAGACAACTCACAGTGCAGGTACACTCCGTCCGGCAGTCCGGATGGAAGGTGGCGCCGTCGTCGTATGTCGTCCCGTTGACGGCGCAAGGCAGCTTTTGCGCCTCTGCAATGAATTGGTAACTTATATGTTAAATGTGCACCAATAGCAAATAGTATTGTTCATTATTTCTTTAAAGAGGGCTGAAAATATGCGAAAATGACTTAAGCCACCGGTATTTGCGAGTATCTTTCGAAAAGCCGTTTTATATTGCATGAGAGTTGTAGGATAAACTACCTAGTTGTACAGAATTGTATGTATCAATCTAGTACGTGCTTCAACGAAAAGGTTATTACCAATGGTCTCTTGGATGTATTATTTTAGTCTCTACAAAATAAGTTTCGAATGGTTGCTTCTCTCACGACTCTGTGCTCGTAATAAATTAATTTCGTGTTTGAAAAAAAAGATGAATGAAATATTTCCCTAGCTAATAAGACAGCAATATACCCTCTTAAGAACCAGGCCTAAACACAAATTTTGCAAATGGCTGAAATGAATTTTCATTAAATAAAATCTTTCAAGAAGCTATTTCGGTATCTCTGGAACGTTGAGTATCATGGACTCATGTTGCTTCTTGGCTGTTCCACAAAATTAAAATGAATTTGATGATTTGACAGCCCGGCAGCTCCTGAAAGCAAATCAAATCCGAGTTCAAAATTTTTGAAACGTTCAGTACCCCACCAAATTAACTCTGATGATATCAGCAAAGCATAAGGAGGCTCACGGGAAGCACAGGACGAGAGATATTGTAGAATTAAATTATCAGTAGACTATACTTTCAAAAATAATTCGAAAGTGAAATACTTATAATTTTATAATTTTGCTGCGAAGTTTGGTGAGCACAATCTGGAAAGTGACAGGTATGTGTTTCGTGTGAAGCATTAATTTAAATTGTGCTATGAATTGACCCGTTGTAACTTCTACTGACAATTTCACTAAATTCATCAATTAAATAACGAGATCTCAATACAACAGTCATTGAGCTGACGGGCCTCTCTGACTCGTGAATCAGCTAAGTTTTAATTTCGCTTCCGTTACAAAGACAAGAGGAATTCAGTGTCAGCGAGCATTGATTGAATGTGATACCTTTTTATTTGCTCTCAGGGGGTTCTCCAATCTGATGATCTAATTCACTATACATATATAGTAGTTTATATCGATGATGCTTGAAACAGTCCTGGAATGCAATATGTATTCGTAGAAACAAAAAAAATCTCTTGAATTTCATTTGACGGTTCAATTTAAAAAGACAGAGCTTCGCAACACAACTGCAAAAATCTGCGCAAATCAGTGTGAAAAGTAGTCGTTAAAAACAACAGCGCAAAAGTCTTTCACGAAACGCTTAGCCGTGGAATCTCCTCCGACCTCTGCAAACTCCGAGAGTGCCGGGCACACTGTAGCGGCACTCGAGTCCTGGGCCGCAGCTTAGTCGCGGCCCGCACAGCTGCCCCAGGTGGCCTCCTCGTTCCGTGGGGCCAGGGGAAGGCTGGAAGTTGAGCCGAGGACTCTCTGTCTGCAGGTCGTAAGGCCCTGTTGTTGGGGGGAAGTCATCTGTCAAGTCCGGGGCCTTCATTCTTGCTTCTTGTCTTGGAGGTGTCAATCTCTGTAATCAACGAAAAGCGGTCGCCAGGTGAATAAAGATCGAGCCTAACATGGCAATTGATGGTTCATTTCCGAAAACTTAAAATTGTTCTCTTGATTTAGAACAACTAATATCGTAGTAATTCATTCAGAGTAATGTGCTTGAGATGCCTATTTCAAATCAATCATAATATTTATCATCTATGCTCGTTTGTCTATCACTCAGTTCACTCTACTGACAATTTGAAAGTCAAGAATATGTACAGCTCAGAAATCAAGAACGAACAGACGACTGAATCATAGGATTATTCCCAATGTTGATCCCCGGGTAACCTTAATGACTCAATTCTATTGACTTATAGAATAATTCATCATCATATCGTAAACAAAGACGCTCATAGATAAATTCCTACACAAAATTTCAGTTGTACTGGCTTTAAAATTCAATTTGACATAGACTGACCTCTTCAAAAGAGCGTGTATGTGACTGTGAAGGCCTCAGTCCACACTTGAAGCACGATGGCTGGTGAGCATCTGCACCGTCTCCACTCAACAGCAGCATTGCGCTCACTGCTATCACAAGGCACTGACTAGACGTAGAAATAACACTTCTTAATAATTTATCTTTTACTTTTACAAGTCCACCAGCTGGATTGGTTGTTATATTCATTTCCTTCCAGCCTTGAGAAAAATTGACATGCCTCTTAGAAATTTTTGTCGGTGGTTCGCAACATTTCCTGCCGTGGGCAATTCTTCTGGGGCTACCGCACATGGTGCTGGGAGAGGAGACTTCAGAATGGCCTTCAAACAAACGCTCTTGGGACTCGCCTTCTATATTTGAAGGAAAATTCTGGTTGATATCTGGTTTTCTGATGTGATAATGGTGTTCTTGAAAAAGAAGTTTTTCTCCTTTCTGCTTCATGTTCAGCTTGCATGAGACATTGAGACTATACGCTGTCAGCGACATCTTAAAATGCGGCTCAGATACTCGGGAAGATAATTTCCCATTTTTTTGGCGTTCCAACATATTTGCCAAATTTTATCAATGTTAAAATGAATTTTCTATGTCTGAAATAAATCCATCCTGCTTAGCAGGTAAATCAGAAATAATCAACAACGATAAAGAGCATTTTGCGGGTGATCTAATTCTAATTAAGCATATGAATATAAAATTTAAAAAATCCTGGAATTACTCCCTACACATTTCTTGCTCTAAATATTTCTTTATATGGTCCTCACACTCCCGCTATTTTCAAAAGCAATCCCCTTGGTAATCCTGACGATGTTAACCTGGTTGTATACACCCCAAAGCGGTACTACGATGATACAGTTTTAAACCTTTTAAGCAATTCAGACCATTTATTTCCACCTGCAAGATATCATAACAATCGTTGCTTAGAACTACAACATGGACCGGTTGATATATAACTACATACTTGTGGGTCGAAGTACGTTTAAAGAATTTCTTGACATTCCATTGAAGCTTTATTATTCGCTTTCAAATTTATTTCTTCTAGAACACTAAACTTGAACGCACACTGAAATGAATTGAAAGATGAGTGTAGAAATGAAATCGTTTTTATCAATGCTAAAGTGATTAAAAATATACTGTACTGAGTAGCAAATATATTTAGGACATTGAGAAATGATTAATGTGAGAAGAATTTCCGACGTGTGACAGTCACAAACATAGTGGAGAGCATTCTTATTTGCTGGTCTAACTCAATGAATAAAAATAGTAGAAGCAAAGATGTACAATAAACACTACGCTTGGACATTGCATATACAGATAACTCGTGATGTGTCGTCATTAACTGAATTCAATTATTTATATTGCCTTTAATTGCAAAGTTCAGTAGTTCAGGAATGATACATTTTTCTATGACATGATGTATCCTTTCATTTACTCTCATGCGTTCGACATGTAGTATTTTGAATTAGAAAAAAAATTGAATTCATCACCATAAAGTATAATCAATTTAGTATCAAAAACTGTTGGTATTCACACCAGCAATTTATTTCATTTGATATCACAGTGGTTGCATTTTTTAATCTCTGATGTACCACGTGAAGAGCGGTTCACAGACGAAGCCTTGTTATAATTTTCTATGCTATCGAAATTCGAATGCAATTAGATTTCTGGGTTCCACGAGTAAGTTATGAAGATAAATGCATTACTATAGGCAGTTAAATTTTCGAATTCACAAAGTAGACGGTTATAAAACCGCTGCTTTTCTTCATACCGACTGGATGGCATCAAATGATTGAGCACGCTAAATAATTTTTAGTAGTTTTAAATAACCAATGTAGTTTATTTCCGATCAGAAGAAAAATGAAATTTCAAAGAACATGTCCATAGATACTGTTCAAGATCGTGTAGGCATTGCTGCCTTGATGTACTGAGCGAACCGTCGCTTAGATCTGTTATCAAATTTCTAACACTTTGAAAATATTCCTCACAGTTATACACCCTCAAATGAACGAAAACACTAGCCTCAGCGTTTGTATAACATTAAGGTTTAAAAGGAAAACAATTTTATACCTGTGTTTGTCACTCAAAGTTTCAGTTCGATATCAGAAACGGTTTTCGCTCACTTTATGTAAACCGAAGGGAAGAAATGCATTAGCAATGAAAAAATTAGCGGAAGTTTTCTCTACCTCGAAACGAGTTTGTCCATTTTATTTGTTACCTAGTATGATGCACTCATTTTATCGGTGCTTCCCTCAAAAAAAATTTGTCATCTAAATCATGTTGAGTTGGATCTCTTGTGATCCTTCTAGCAGGTATTCTCAAAAATTTATTCCCAGAAAAATATTACAGAATAAACTGAACTGAATGCTAACTTCGTGAGAACGTAATAAAATTGCAAAATTTCTTTTACTCAGACTCGGTTTTCCACGTATGTTCATTAAAAGAGTTTCAAATTCTTAAAAAAACACTTATATTGACTAGAGTGTTAGCAGAGTTAAACTGTTTTAATCATTGACAAGTCAAATACCGGTTAAATCCGCGAGTTCAATTGCAATAACAAATTGCCAGTAGAACAAAATATGTAGAAACGTCGGGCGTTTTTACAGAAAAACTTAGCCACAAGAATCTCTTGAATGAGATTCCTACTACAATTTTCAGTAAAAGTAAAAGTAAGTAAAGTATTCTCGAAAAGTAAATAAAATAGGGTAAGTTTGGGATAAATAATCAAGCATGATTCTTCATTTTTCTGTACTTTCGCGTAAAATTCCTTCGACACTTCAACATTTTCTCGATTTGTGCCACTACAATATTTCAATGTCGTTTTGCAACAATAACTATGAAATTTTAGCCTGCTTAGTACTTTTTCCTGAATTCAAAAACTCGCAAACGTCTTTACTCGCAGTGCTTCTCATCAGTTCCAGACATTTGATCTAGTAATTCTAAATCCAGTGTTTTTTTCGGAAACCCAATTTCAAGTTTTTTCGGAAACTCTAAATTTCATTGTTTTATCTAGATATCACGTTTTACTCTCACGCCGAGCCCCGAAAGGCTCTCAAGTGAGCCAATGTATCGTCAGTTCACCGTAAACTAAGGCGCTACAGTAATGCACACCATCCTTAATTAGAAAAAATAAACAGTTTATGGAGAGGTCCAAAGGCCTGGAGCTTCATAAATGGGCTCATTTTATTTTTATTGATCTTTTAATGATGTCGAGGATCAAAAGAGACACGCTTTGGTCCCGCTGAAGGAAAAATGGCAAAGCTCGTCTGTGATCGATGTTCATGGTCTACTGAGCCTGAAGGGCCTCCATAAACGCGAAGAAAGATAAATATCAATAAATGCTCGGTTGAGGCGAACCTGAAAGTTGTCTGGTCTTGTGACTACAACTTTAAATTTTTAAATGGAGGCATGCGTTGTTTGCTGGCCTCACTTTGCCTTTAAAGCCATCGTTGATTTTGACATTGTCATTGCTTCAAAATCATTTTTGTTTCATGCCAGACCTTCGACGTAAAACTTTCGCCGTTTTTCATCGGACATATGTACTGTTTTCAGCTATATCAGTGTTGTTTGCTTTACCATTGAAGTAAAATCTAACTATTTTGGAACAAACTTATGCATTGCTTCAAAATTATCGCTATTTTCAGCCAGACTTTTCAATCTAAGCCCTGTACCTGCTTTTCCTCAGCCCTATGCATTGCATTAAAAACTTTACATTAAAACAATCCTTATTTTTGGCCTGACCTTTGAATAGAAGCCTTCGCTGGTTTCGACCTGAGTCGTTGTGTTGGAATTTTTCTATAATTTTTCTACTTTTTGCCTGACCTTTGTACAAACATCATTGCTGTTTATGGACGTATCTTTTAATATTAGGTATTTTAGGTATTTTTCAGTAAAATTTTTACCCGCTTTTGCCTAATCACCATCATTGTTACAACATAGCATTTGGCTAAGAAGCATCATTGCTAACAACATGGCATTTGGCTAATGTTTATTCTAAAGCACCACGGTATTCTCGTCATGAATGAATCCGAGAAATGTAATTTTCAGGGTACTCTTTTCTGCTTAGACAAATCTGAATATCTAACGAACTTGAAAAATGATATTTTCATAATGACTTTAAATGTGAACGAAGAGACTTTTTATAAATGAATTGTTGAATTTTGCCTTAAAATTTATTTCAACAACTTACAACGCTGAAGTACACCCGAACACGTCTGTTGAGACCAGAAATGTCTCTGAATGAATCACTCGACTGTATCACTGAAGATACTAGAATATTTAATTTTATAGTCTGTATGCTAACGAAGAAATTTCACATTTTTAAACCACTGAAAATCGTGAATCAATTGAAGAATGAAAGATACTTGTGATGCTTCAATGGGACATTCCAATCGACCAAAATAGATTCAAATCGTTTCCAGGAGGAATTCTGATGGGCATGCCTTCATGTTAGCGAGTACAAATCACACTAAGCTATGCAATAGGCCCATTTCGTAAACCCACCGTTTGTGACCCAGACTGTGATTTCACCAATACTTTCCAAGCGCCAAATGATACTGCATCGCTCGACGGCAGAACATATCCATGCTCGGAAATCGAAACCTTAACCAGTGTCCGGAAAACAGTACTCAAGCTTGAAAACCTGCAACGAAAACAGGCCTTCACCTGTAAATGAGTCTAATTAGGGCTCCAATGTGCCGAAGCAAAGCGCAATACCCGTCAAATGAAGCAACTTTAGGTTGATGGGATGAAGTTATGAACTGTAACTCTGGCCCGAATGATCTCAGCAGCTGCCATATCTCTGGGATTAGTGAGGGAGTAAAGATCATCTTCCTGGTCATTGCGGGGCGACATCAGCCTACGAGCAAATCACATAAGTGGTTCTGAAGCTCTTCGAATTAAAACTTAATTAAAATCCGATGTTCTCTTACTATTGGGATTTTAAACAGTGTGTTCAAATTGAGTAGAAATCAACGATGGAATGAAAGTATTATACGCTACATAAGCGCCGAGTTCGAAATCGACGCACTACTACTGCAGTATCAATACCGTATCAGAAATATGACACTGTATGACCTCTGTAGCAACACAGACGTCATGTCCGCTTGTCCTGTATAGTTAATCGCACCGCGGCCCCGCTCACTGCTGCACCGATTCCGTCAGTGAACTGCGGGTTTAACAAAAGTGGGTGCGGATAGAGTGCACTGCAGTGGCGCTCGTGAAGTTCTTACGGTGTTGAACTTTTGTTGGTCGCGGTTAATTTTTTGTTATCAAAACAACGGGAGCAAAATATATAACTCGGAACTAAATTTCATCTGCTGCATTAAACCGATATAAACCATCCGTGATTGGAGTACTTTTACAACTACGAGGGTATGCACGTCGTTGTTACATTTGGTCAGTCATTCAGGCTTCAGTATTGAGTTTAGGCTTCAGCTTTACGGGTTTGGATATTCATCAAAAAAGAATAGGTCATATTGTGTTTAAACGTAAAGTTTTAATTTTTCGTCCAATTTTATTGGCGAGAAATATATTATGTGTTCAAGATAAAAAATAATAAACTCTCACTCATTTGCCAACATTGCTCAAGAGATGCGCATCTTTTCTTTAAAAAAAGATTCTGTGATGCCTCGCTGCGCGTGGGTATTTCAACGTGGGAAGGCGGTGGATATTTCAACAAGACTACAACTAGCTGGCTCCAAAGAAATAAGATAAAATGCGCAGCCATGGCTTTCGATGAGTCCTGATCTCAATCCCAATGAAAACTTGTGGCAGGAATTAAAATTCAACATCAACAAGAGAGCTCCAAAGAATCTTCAGGAATTGAAACGCATCGCCATTAAAAAATGGAACAATATTTCATCAGAAACTAAGGAAAAGCTTGTTAGAAATGATAATAAAAGGCTTTTAAATGTTATGAAGATGAAAGGTCACGCTATTGATTATTAAAACTGCACTGAAATGGTAGATTCACCTCAATAAAGTGTAATACTACTCACTGAATAAATGATTTTGTCTTATCGTGTTTCTGAAATTCAGCTTGTTAAATCTTTCAAGAATAATATTTTGTTCCAGAAACTTCGTATTATTGTCACTAATATATGCTTCACACCCTGTGAAAATCTTATGCCTGTGGCAACAATAGTTCTTGAGTAATTCTAGAAAGTTTTGAAAGACGAGGGTGTACGAATAATTTCGTCGCTAACTGTATTTACACATTTTTCGCTACTGTTACGCTCTGGTGAACATATTTCGAGCAAGTTCTCTTTTTGTAGTGGGTAATCGTTAGAAGATGAGTTTTCAGCTTCTTTTTTCAGCTCCAACACGAGAATTCAATGCGCCAGCGTTCATTTTTAGTGCTGAACTTTGTACGATGGATTTTTGCCACGGAAACTCAATTTCATTTTTACGAATCTGAGAAGGAAAATTTTCTCGACCCGCTTCCAAGCGACTGAAGTAGAACTAAACGTGAGTGAGGTCTTCATATTCATAAATGATACAAAAACGTTAAATAAACATGTATTCAGTTGTATGTTAGAAAAATCAATACGTAAGTTGAAATGCAATTCACCATGCGAAAAGTTATTCGCAATAGAACTAACAATTGTAAAATTACTTGCTTCTTGACTGTTTGATCTGTTTGTCTCTTTTCTCACTCTAAACTTTATAACATTATTGTACGATTTGTCGTGACGGCAAATTTTGCTTTTTCTTCAATGAAAATTTTTCATATTGATTTTAATTTAACATAACGTTAACATTGTAAAAAATTCAGAAATCAAGTGCCAAAAAGGTATGGATTTAAAAGGCTTTTATTTAAGCAAAAAGCCATTATATTTTATGGTAGTGATACAAATAAAATACTGATCGCATTGGTGTCCAGATTGTCGACTTATTTGCTGGCTTGCCTGTTGGTTCGCTGTTCACCGTCCAAATTTCTTTCGGCAATTAGACACAAAATTTAGCTCCTATTTCCATAAATGAAAAAAAACGTTGAAGAACTTGGTTATGGTAATAAAACGGGAGAAAATTTCATTTTCCATGTTGCAAGAAATTCCAGCCTATCACTAATACACACAGAAATATTCTCGTTCTCCTCTGTCCAATTCATCGTACTATCCCTCAACGCTGTATTGTCGAAACGATCTGCAGCAAATATTAATTTTTCAAACCATATTTTGCATTGTCTCTTGGAAAGTTCATCATATAAAGTTTCTGTTTTATATTTCCTTTGTAAAGGGAGCTAATCAGTCAATTTCAAAGTTACCGAACATGTTCTTCAGTTAACCTAACCAACAGGTAGTCTAGATTAATAATAAAAGTTTGTAAGTGTTATATTAAATTAATGTAATTTTCAAGATGTTTGATATGTATTACAGATTTAAGTGTCGCATCACATGGCACACAATTTTACAAATGTTATGTTACGTATTTTTGAGAGTTTTGCAAGAGTTGTGTATGGAGCAAACGCTTTGTTAAATGGAGCATTCACAAAGAGGTGTTGTGAAATGAGTAATAACATTTAATGAGTGCTATAGTATTTGTTTAACAATTCAGCGCATGTTATTTTATGAGTGAGGAGATTTTATGCATATTATGCTATATTTAAGGTAGTTCGTCAGTATTATTGGCTTGTTTTGTACGTTGGTTGACCGTAATAGAAAATAGATGATCTTGTATGATTTTAAATAACAATAAGAGCTTTTACCTCGCTAGACGACAATTGACAACCGTCTCGCGACTACCTGACTGTGTGGGTGCATGAAGCGCTTACTTCACGTCAGAACGCGTGAGGGCGAGCATCAGCTAATGAATGAGTGTTGTTGGACTGTGGCGATTTTAAAACCTAATGAATCCAAGTTAAATCAGAGGCTGAGAAGGCAGAACACATGAGAACTGTAAAGTTGAAAAACAACCAGGAAAAAGTCGATTGTCCATCAGCCCCTTCCTTTTACCCATCGTAATGCAGCTGAGTCTTAAATAAGTGAGTGAAGTTTAGTTAAATCTTAGGCCGTGAAAAAAAATCACCTAACCTAAATCAAGCCACCAACGCGCCTACAATTAAAGTAAACTGATTAAAAATAAGTAATTAATCGCTATTTTTAAAATGACTCTTCAACAAGTGTAATGGAACGTTAAAGAATCTTGTTACTGTATTTTCCGAATTTTTTACAGTCCTCCAAAAATTTACTTATGGCTTTCTCGGAAATACATGATTAGAATAAAAAAAGAAGGAGGTTCGTTGAGGTAGACTTCTCACACATCACGTTGAGACACCTATTTTGGTATGGTAATTTGACTGCGTTGACAAGAGCATTTGAAATCTGGAAATATTCGCTGATATTTTATCAATAATGTTTTAAATTTCAGGAGAGATTCTTCCGCACTCAACCCCGTGCTTTAGCTCTACCTAGTTTCTCTTAATGCAGGACATTACGAAGATATGCGATACGCAGTCCTAATTAGACAGAAATGTTCCAAAGCTCGACTAAGTGTACTGCGTATTTACATGACAAAAAAAATCATCAACTGAAAGCGACACTCTCATCTACAGAAAAGAAATATAATGAAAAATGAACAACACAAAGAAATGAGATTAGCGCGCTGGAGCACTCGCCTCACACTGACCAAGTCCGAGAGCGCATTTGTGCTAGAGGTGTTGTTCGTGAGCTATCGTATCTTGCCGAGATATTCACCCACTTGCTGTTGTTAGCGAAGAGAGAAAAATGGTCAACCGACTCTCAATTGTTTCTCATATTAAGGTTATTTTGCGAAATCTAAGTCAATGTGACGAAAGTAGGAAACAGCTTTGAGAGGAAGACTTATATCATGTTAGTTTGTGCTTGCCACTGATTTTTATTTATTTGGATCATTTTACATAGAAATTGATTACGTTTAGCGCATGAGAAAGTGACTTAACACGTTTCCTGCGATGAGTTGAACTGAAGTTCAATATTCTATTTAAATTTAAAGGCAATTGTAGTGAGAAAATTTGAAAATAGCAAACATTAACTGGATCGTGGCTTCATTTACCTTTCACTAAGTATTTATAAAAGTTGAGTTAGTGACTGCAGGTCGGTCAGCAGCATTATGAAAATCCCCTCAGAGACCACTGGTGGGTCCCTTCGCAGGAAACGTGCTAATGCAGCTCCGCTGTAGTCGTGACTGCATTGTTTTTGGCATCAACTAAATGCTAAGTTCTTGGATTTACTGCTATTTAGACACGATCACTCTTATTACTATTATTTTCTCCGTACCATCACCCTATTCACGTCCATCATCCTGGTGCCGTCGTAAAACGTACCGTTTTTTTTTAGCCATCATCACTCCACTTACCATTACTTTCATCAATTCTCCCTACTACTGCTATTTTATTGACGTCGTCTTCCTGATACTTCTATTTTCTTGATTTTATCCCACTATAATATCAATATGCCGGTTACTGTTTGTTTTTCAGATCTTTAACCAATTCATTGCTCTTCCTGTGACCATCACCCTATTTACTATGCCTGTCTTGGCTCTATCACTTAATTTACTGCTATTTTACTGGCACCGTCACCAAGTTAGCTGACATTTTGTTGGCGTCATTCCCTTAGTTATTCCTATTTTATGGGCACCATCACCCTATTTTGCTGCTGTTTTCTGTGCAAAGTGAAAAATGATTCAACTTCGAGACACTTAGAACAGACAAAAATTGTTTAAAATTTACCCATGCCTTCTTGTTTTTCACCAATTGAGTGCGTAAAACTATCGGCAATCGCACCTCATTACTACGTAATTTCCCGAGTAACACCATTACCTCAGATGAAAAACAGGGTTAGCTCTGCTGCTCGAAGGAACTCCGTCAGGGAAACCAAGTATCCCGTCAGTGAAGAGTCGATTTCGAAGTTTTAGGTTTAAAAAGTGAAAAATAAAGCTGAAATGATAAAAGCGAACAATAATATTTATGCCCCACAATATCAATGCAGTAAGATCAACATGAAGCTAGCGAAGAATAAAGGAGAAAAATATACAAATTATAGTGAAACATAGAGTAGCATAACATTGAGCTCAGTTTGTTAATATTTTCTAATTTCTATTCCATTGAACTAATCATTAAAAAATCCTAACGAAAAACTCAACGGAATCTTTACTATGTACGCCTTAGTAAGTTGTACTGAGCTAAAATTCCGTTTATTGAGATAATGACAATAGTGATCATACAAAGGCCGTTACGCTACGCTACGTGACTCGATGGAAAGGTAAATTCTTCTGCCCTGAGATTTCTGTTAATTTCTGGTTTCTCTGTTAATTATGACAATGGTAAAAGTAATTACAAAAAAGTCATAACATCACGTGACTCGAAATAAGCTAAATTCTTTTACCATTAAATTTAAAAAGAAAATAACAAACGAAATTTAGTGAATAGTTGAAGCTGCACCCAACGAGACCAAATATTTCACTAAATTAAACTTTTTAAAATATAGAAAAATTCAAGTCTTACAGAATTGAAGTAGCTAGTAAATGCGTAAGAGACAGTGTACAATTGTGCAGGGCAACACTAAAGTTAGAAACCACAGATCCACATCAGAACAACATGCATGCCACCAAATGATGGCTTCAGCATGATACTGATGAAAAATGCAAAAAAATTATATCATAGTTCCGTATGACGTTGCAAATTGGGATGCAAAAAAATTGAAGTTATGGAGTTGTCATCTGAAAGAATGTAAATTTGATGCAGCTAATTACTTTAAACTGCAACATTAATTTTATATTCCAAAACGAGGTCAAAACAAAACTTTCACAGGTCATTCGAAAATCTATACAAATTCTGAGCAGTACAATCACTTGGCTTTTTCCTCATCGTCAGTGTCGATGGGCGCTACGTTTTTATTTGTTCATATGAATCTGAGGAAGAATTAAACATATACGGCAGAAAAGTGGAGAAAGAAGGAGGATATCCCTGCGCCCATTGGAATGTTAACCAATAGTAATGGAATAATGTTAAGTAACACCTGTAGACATTGGAATGTTTTCCAATAGTAATGGAATAATGCTAAGTAACACCTGTATACATTAGGTGTTTTCTAATGGTGGTGGAATAATGTGTAAAGTAACGTCAGGCTGATACGAAGTGTAACAAGCAAAACTACCACCGAACCAACAAATTTTTCTTTTTGAAAATGAAAAGTTTTAAGCTGAGCCTTCATATCTTATAATAAATAAATTATATTCTTCCGTTGTGCACAAGTTGGTACGGCGTTCGACCAGGCGGCGGCGCGGCACTTCACACACCTACAAGAGCACTTCCATGATCGTGCGTGACAAGCGCGAGTTGTTGGAGGTCTTCCGTACCGTGACAGCTTGTTCGTTCAAGTCAATAATCTTGAGCACGCACATCTATTCATTGTGCTTATGGCTGTAACTCCATGCCTGGTTCATGCACATTGTGCACCCTGCACATCGGCGCACCTGTTACAGCTACGAGGGAAGTTCGTGGAGTTCGTCGGCCAGGTAACGCAGGCGGCTCGCTTCTGGAGCGCGACAACCCTCCACTACGATGCCTAACTGCACACTGAATTCTAAACTGGAAAGGTGACCGTCGCCCCTTTTTCAGGCTTTTTGACAAAGCTGTTGTATCATTTGTTTCTTCAAATATAAGACAAACTAAATCGTAGATGGTAATTGGTGTTTTTTTTTGCACGAAAATCTGTTCGTCAATTTATTTGAACGACAAAATGTCTGCAGTAAAATATTTTATCTTGTTCCCTGTACGGGTAATACTTGGAGATTTCTGCAGTAAATTCAAATGAAAGGTGGATATAACTTGATTTGCAATAAAAATTAAAAGTTTTTCGTTTATGTAAGTTTTTAACATCAGACTCGCATACTGACGTCAGTTCTGGGTGTGATTCACGAATTTCGGGACGGCTAACACCGTTTCCTTCACACCGCCCTCAGTACACAAATGTAACGCACCTAAAATCTCTACCTACACCTCGTCGCAGAGCGAAAAAACTCAATTTGACAGGGAATAAAAAATGCGAACAAAAAAGTTACACACTTTGGCCCGTCTTTTGTTTGGTTCATCATTAACTTTTTCTTTTCTCATTCACGCTTGTCTCGCAGAGGAGTTGAAAGGGTTTATTTTTCATAAATAGGCGCAGCGTTTTCTAATTTTCAAGCTATATTTCAGCGTAAATTCTTTCTATGATGGCCTTGTCTGTCGAGCAACACACGTCATCAGAAGATATCTGAAATTACTTGGATTTTCCTCAACATTTTAGCTGGATAAATCATGTCCGTGAAGCACGCCTCGATTAACAACTTGTAATTTCCATAACCAGAAATTTCACAGCACACAATGGTAGTTCGTAAGACATTCCAGCCTTTCTTAGGTCACAGTTGTCACTCACAGTGCACAGCTATCGCTCGCAGTGCACAGCCATAGCTTATAGTCAGCAGTTACAACTTGAGCAGTTATAACAGTAACTGTTTGAGCAGCAGTTACAACATAAAGAACAACTTGAGGGCAGAAGGCTCAACACATGACCTGAACTTTCATTGAGGTCGCAACTTCAACCGCAGAGCTCCCTCCATGCTTAACAAGTAACCTTACAGCAAGAAAATAAATTCTCATGGTAAGCTCAAGTCAATTAGAGCCAAGCAAGAACCTTCAAAAATATTAATTTAGTTATACTTTGCGCACGTTGTCCGTGTGAAGAGAAAATACGCATATTGAGGTATTTGTTTAGTACTGTACAACCTAATCCTCCAGCATGATTTCCTTGTATGCATTGAATGTTTTAAAATTGTGAATTGCAATTATGAACGATAGAATTGCAAAGACAGTATTTTGTGATACCACTCTATACCAACACCTTTGACAAGCCCATGTTGAAACGACAAGTTTTAACAAAAATCTCGGACTCTGCATAGCGGAGTGTATTGCCTCTTCCCTTGTCTCTCCGACTTCCTCACCAGTATTTCAAAACCTGAAATTTAGGGAGCCAAATATGAATAAATTGAGATGATTAATACGATAATGAATATCTATCACAATTCTCTCAATAAAGTCGCACATTGTGAAGGGGATCTGGTGCCTCGGCACTACATTATCACTGCAATTTATTTTTTTGAACAGCAGTGTATTTCCAATTTGGAATTTTTCAACTTTGGAACCATTCTACCTGTGTAGTTAAAAAGAACGACACCATTTATCAACCCTGACGAAATCTATTTCTAAGTTTATCAACTCAGTGTGAAAATTTTACATTCAATATTAGCGAGTCAGATGCAGACGCGAAATGTTGCACGGCAATGACTGAATTATACCAAAAACAAGGACATCAAAACTTACATTTGATGAAGTGCATCAATTATTTCACTAGCTTCGTTTGTATCTTTTGTTCCCGTATTGTCACCTACATCTACTGATTTTTTCTTTAAATAATCCTTTACACAACCGACACTTCACAAAAATTATTATTCAATGCTATAACATAAGAGTGGTTTAAACATGCTATTTTGGGTTCGATTAACATCAGCGACTTCTAAGGTCTCCCATCAAATCGTTTTTCTAATTATGCAATTATATTCACCCTAGTACGCTCATCGTAATCGCATTAAATGGAGGGTTCGTATGGAACTGTAAGCTTCAATAAACAATGTTGTTTCAATGGAAGTATCCATTTCTCACAATTCATTGTATTTTACTCCCACAGTTGATGATGGCTGCCGATGACACAAGACAGAGGCAGAGAGACAGTGGATAAAAATTGCAATTACTTCTACTACTACTATCACTAAAATATTACTTACTACTATTACTAAAATTATTTCATACAGTTACATAGACAGACACTCTATTCATAACAAGCGAGTCGCATCTATTTTAATATATCACTTTAACAAAAATGTTACAATGTTTTTGCAATTATATTATATGGATATCTACTCACGAACCACGAGTCAAAACAATGTCGAAGACGAGAATTTAAAAGAAAAATAACATCAAACAGCGGCATGAAGCGATCAGTATACAACTGTCTTCTATGTCGGTCTTCTCTAAGCTAAAAACTGAAAAGATGACGTAATGCTCAAAAAACATACACTGGTTCTCTCGAGAGAAAGAACTATCACATTCTCTCGAAAGTGAAAACGGCAAGCGGCATTTTTCAGAAACTATTGAAAAACCGAATTAACAATAAATATGACATCACATTAGCGACTTGGATAGAAAAACGCAGTTGGAAAAACGGACTCGAAATGCGTGTCATGCAAATTAGAAAAATTTGAAAAAATCATGAACTTACATGAATGCACACTGTGACAAAAGCGTTGACTTTCACATCATCGCATGTCCTATTCTCACACGACCTGGCCTGTGGTACATTTAGAAAAACAAATGAATATTTTCCAGGCAATAGAGGAAACATTCGCACTTTCCTTGAAAACATGAGCGTTTTCCCTACAAGACAGGCTGCGAAAGCTTAAGCATCTAATACACTGATGGAACTTTCTAAATATCCCCTGAAAGAAACATAAGAACCTGAAACAAGTTATGATTTATTAGTTTGTATCTGACGGTGGAAAATGTTACGGTTCGTTTTTACGAACAGTTGTACAACCGTCGTTATCAAAAAATATTTAGCACGCTGATCAGTCAGTCAGATTTCGTAAAACCATCGTCAGAGAAGGTTTTCTGAAAGAAAAAATCGTAATGCATCTTGTAAGCCATCTGATAATGGTAAAATGCACGAAAACAAATAATAACTCACATGAATAAATAATTTATCATAACGTAAACAGTAAGGGAATCTATTTTGGTTTGCAGCCCAAGCAAGATGCAACGGGTCTCAAGTGAGATCTGTATTTAGCACCGGCTTCTTGTCGCATGCGATTTTTTTTGGACAGTCAATGAATTCCGTGATGACAGAATCTTTATAACATTAAAAAATAACATAATGATGACATTAAAAATGCGTGAAACAACTCAGAACCGTACTTTCCAGTTACTATCCACATAAGGATTTGAAATAGAGGTCAACAAACTTTTGCGCAGCTAGGAACATTTTCAGGAAATAGCGACTCGTTTATGTCGGATGTGCGCACGAATATTATTAATCAATTTTGATGCAAAGCCTGCGATGGCTCCTATGTAGAGAGCATGTCTCAACATGAGAGAATCTAATTTTCAGAACATCTAAACATCAGTGGCAGAACTCACAGACCATCACAAAAATCCTCGGCTCAAATCCTCGAACTCATTGCAAAAATTTAAATTATCCTTTCCCAGTAATTATCCTACCCAGTAACTTTTCAATTATGGACTCGGCAAATAACGCGAAAGATCTAAGAATCTTGAAATCCTGGTGTACACTCGCAAAAAAGGCACTCAGCTCAGTCCCGCTGTGTCTTTCTTGAGTCTGCAGACCTAAATAGATACAAATACTGTTGAACTTTAATCTTTTTCTTTTCCCAGAAATATGTTTTTTACTATTTTCAATTTTTATGCCCTTTGTTGAAGTTTTTCTGTTTGCAATATCTAACAACACATAAGACTGTAAGTAAAGTCACATTTCAAAGATTCAATCTTCATGTACAAGTTTCAATTAAACGGAGCTAGCTCAAAAAATGATTTATAAGAATGAACTTTTCAACCCCGAGGGTCTTCTCAGCAACTTGAACAACGCAAAGACTGTCAGGACTATGGGAAAAGTAAGAACAAATCTATTATAACACTGACTGAACAATTATTGGCAACTGGAGGCGTTATTGAGTTTCATTTAAACAAAACTACCTAAAGTTAAAGGTTTTGGTTCTCAAACATGGAAGGAAGATTCTATGACATGGAAATCCGTTTGACCACAAGTAGTTGTAATAATCTAGAGATCGTCTGAACGAACAGGAAAATCACATTACGCTGCGTGGGAGTGCACAGCAGATTGCGAAGGACATGCAGGGGCAGATTGGTACGGGAGATACAACCAAGATGTTGTGTAACACGAATTCTTAAGAGCCTTTTTTCAGTAACCCCATGAACTCCGACGCACAACGTGCGTAGCAACATTTGTACACAATTGACGCGAATATTGTTTTTGAGAGCTCATTTCTGTAACTGAAGAGGAACTGATTTTTGTAGTTCTATACCACCATGAGCCATAAATTGATAGGAGTGAAATAGCTCGATAAAACCATAAGCACACCTTTTTTAATCTTTAGGATCGGTGGCCAAAAAAACTGCAACACAAAGAAAAATAATTTGTCATAAAAAATTCATGGGTTCATAGTTATAAAATTTGAAGTTGAAAAATTAACCAATTGAGGTATCAACAAGCAGAGTTGAAAAGCTATTTTGTGGAGAACTTTCTTTGCAAATTTATCTATTTCTTTTTGAAGATCATTCCAAGTATAGTAGGGTTAGTGGACTCTAGTCAACAAAATTTTGAGAGTTTTTTAACGAAAACTTAAAAGCTTCAAAAAATGTTTACTGCTAAAATATTGAGATCTGAAACTTGATGTAGTGACGGGTAATCGTGGAATTCGGTAACGAGATACGATTACCTTTTTCATCTTCAATGTTTAACTTTACATTTTGGAGTTTGGAATTGGAATAATTCAATGACATGTTCCAGCGAGAGCTCACACGAAATAACATCAAAGTATCGTCGATGCAACGTCTTAAAAACAACAGACTTATATGATACTTCTAACCATATTTGTTCATGGAAGTTTCGTTCATGTCAATTTTTGTTCATGTTTTTTCTGGAAGGATATAAATAAAGACCCATTTTCAAAAATGGGTCCAGCGGGAAGACCCATTCTTACTCCAAACAACATTTAATAAAAAATAATATAAAATAAAACTGAATTTGAAACGTAAAACAGACTCAATGACTTAGTAAAATCACGGACAAAATCTGTATTAGCGAAGAGGTAAGTTAAGCGTATTTCAATCAACTCGAGCAGCAGAATATTGGTAAAAAATTGTCAATGTCACGTGATGTTTTAAAAATTGATCAGCGTTGTCACTATAAATAGCATCATCAATAAGAAATTTTGAGCTTGTCACCACGTCCACAGAATGAAGGAAAAGATAGTTAAAACTATAGTTGAAAATTTTGCATGTTAGAAGGGAAACAGCTAACTGCAAAAATTGGCCTAAATGGAAAATTTACTTAAAAACTTGGCTTATCAGTTGCACTTCCAGGTGCAAATTAGGTTTCGTTCAATTCATCAGAAATTGAGCCGAAGTTCCCCAATTTCTTAAGTTCAAGTTTAAACCAATCTGAAAAATAAAAAAAGACGTGCTTTTAGGCTTACCAACAGATTTTACGCTTATTATTTTTCGTATCGAATTGGAATTTTCAAAAGACGGGAATAACAAGTACCCAGTAATTATCACCCAATCCGTCTGCCATCTGTCATCAGTAAAACGATAGAAAGATTGTACCCACGGATAACATAACATCTAACAACAAAAGATTTGATAGCAGACGTGCAGCAAAGATTTCGAAAAAATGTAGCTGTCTTTGCAAACCTACTTGACTCCTATGGAGAAATCAATCGAATTTTCACCAGTACGAAAGTTATAGGCCTCATCCACTCTGACTTTAAGAAAGACTTCACTAAAATTTATCACGAAAGGCTAGTGGCCAAAGTCGGAGCCCATGGGGGTCAGGGGAACTTATCACGATGGATATGAAACTGACTCACTGGTTTCATTCAGAAAGTAACGATTCACGAGCAATTCAGTAACTGGGCACAAATAACCTATGTGGTTCTCCAAAGGAACGTTTTAAGCCTGGTAACCGTCATTATTTATTTCAACTACCTCAACCTCGGAATCATCAGTAAAATTTACGAATTCTTAGACGACACTAAACTTTGTCACACAGAGTTCTCCGAGCGAGATGTAATTACCAACTAATGAAGCAGACCTAACCGTCTTCCCTAATGAACCGATAGCTGGCAAATAACTCTTGACAGTGAGAAATGCTTCGTAACGTATGATACATCAGAAGTAATAATCGGCACTTCCTACAAACTATTAATGTTACTCCAGCCGATGCACTGAAACAACACAGATATATTGGCATCACTATCAACCAAAGGTCTCCAGCTTGACAAAGAAACACAAACAAGGTGACAATAAAAGTAAAATTCTCGGTTTCATAGCAAAACGCTATGAATACGATCCTAAGAACATTATACAACCTTATGCAGGACCTTTCAGATGAATCTGAATAATTTTACTTTTATGATGTTTGAATTAAAAAAAAAAGAATGTCAAAATTTTTACTGTGAAATTTTGAGTTTATTTTTCAGACCAGGGAACAGAACTTTTATTCATTCTCATCGCTTTCAGCCATGCATGATGGCTTCTACACGCTTTCGAAAGCTGGACACTGCGCAGGTAACTTCTGCTGTTTCTAATGACTCAACAGCCTTTTTGATGTACTTCGAGCTGTGACTCTGTATTGTGACTTCGCACAAGCTGTGACCTCAATTCACGACTCAATAGTAATCCAATGAGTTCAGATAAGGCGGGTTGAAAGGCCAAAAGATCTTCTCCAAAAACTGTTCTCCAGAGCTCTCGGTCAACGGTTTTACTCGCTGCGTGGGCGGAAGCCAAGTCCTGTTGGAGCTTGAACTTATTATTTGAAGGCTCGTTCTTCATCCATCGAATGATTTCTGTTATAAAGATACAGAAGTAGGGTTCGGCATTCAGTTTTTCATTGCCGTTGAAAGAGTGGGTGAAAACGTCAAACTTAACCGAAACCCCCAAAGGGTTACGACTCCAGCTGGTTTCTTCGTATTCATCGTGGGTTAAACGTCAGTGCTCGAAAAGGCAATTCAGGGATCGTTACGTCTGTTACAAGTACTATCAAGTGCTAAAATCTTCTTGTCAGAAAAGAACTTTATAGTCAATCCGTTGGTCTTCAACCAGTTCAAAACTTTTTTACGCTTTTATAAACGAACTTCTTTCATCCTACTAGTTATGAACTGCTTGCTAACTAGTACATTAGAGGTTAAGCCAAGATTTTTGGTTGCGCTGGGAATAATACTTATCGTGATGCTGACGGGCCTCTTCCTAGCCAGTGTCAATGATGGCACGGTTGGATGAGCCTTGATGCTTCTTTAAGGCCGGAAGAAACAAGGCTTGCAAATTTTATCTTCTCATGTCGTGTGGAAGGTTTTGCAATCATAGCCAGATTCATGAAAACACAGACAAACATCGTCCACTAGCAGCTTAGGATAGTTGAGAAATTTTGCTGTAAAGGCAGGGCTTCGGCTCGCGTGACGAAGTACAAAAATAGCTGAACGTTTTGGCTGCTCCATTGTGTAATGTTAATGCAAAGAACTCTGGATGTTGATGGTCGGCTTCATAAATAACTAAGCCTGATTAATGGACTTCAGTGTTACCAACTCTTTGAGAGATTAGAACAACCAACGTTCTAAAATTTATTCGGATTTATCTGATATACCCTGAATAAAACACAAGGACGATCATATTAGAATGCGCCATATATCTCTGGTCCCTTACCCTTGGACACGATATTAATAAAATGAAAAGAATGAAGCGTAAAACAACCTAAATGAGTCCAGAACATTAGTAATGTGCGACGCCTTCAACTGTCTAAACTCATTTCCATTGAACAAATATAAGATTCCGAGGTCAATCAATATAAGCCTACGAAAATTTTTAATGACTTTAATGATGTTGCCACACCAGCGTTTTTTCACACCAGAAGTCGCATCTTTGGTCAGTAGGTCATTTACTTCAGTTGATGTCCTAGTGTTTTATAGAAATAGTTTTAAAATCGGTTCATTTTTTAGGAGGAAAGAACGACTAGAGGAGTGCCTGTGGAGCGGATGTGTTTAATTAAATGATATAAGTGTGACTGCTGCATGAAGACCTATGTTGGTAGTATTAAACTTGAACAATTTATTAAACATAGCCAACATTCAGGAATTTTCCATAAAACCGGTCGCATACTTTCCTCTCCTTCTCATTCAGTCATTAGAAATAACTGTCAGCAATTCAATCATCCCTTCAGAATGTGACTCACTGGTACTCAGACAAATAAATGCTTTTAAATACTCGGTGTAAAGCGGGGTAAAAGTGCGCACAAGAAAATTTGATTTCTCTACTTTGTCAGCCACAAATAATTAACAAGATTGTAGTGTTCTCCCCCAGGCTGCAACACGCTTCGGGCAGACTTTGAGATATCTTTTTCGTGAC
>JACJUY010006447.1:33066-51049 GCA_014220935.1 Platorchestia sp. MABIK | reverse complement strand
AGCTGCCGCAGCTGTCTACCTACTTCTGCTGCTGCTGGCGCTCTAAGAACAGTGGCCGAGTGCAAAATGCCTCGGTCACAGTCTGACCCCTCAACCCAGGCCACTCTGCCATGGTTGCACCTGGGCAGCACAGCCCTGGGCATCATAGAGGCACGCAAGCCCCCCTCCCCGCGACAAGGGCGAGACGGCGCGAGGGGGTTCACTGGTTGAAAATAGCGTTGCTCTGCGTGATAGGAAATTCAAAGATTGTTCAACCCCAGTTCAGAGAAGCTCGAGCAAGCCGAGATAACAGTTATGGTAAACCTGAATGGCGTTGGGCAGGAAAATATGGTAAAAACTCTCAAGATGTTTTTAAAGTTCTTCATATTTTCATCTTAGAAATTGAAGTTTCATAATGCAACTAGTCAAGGTATTATTGATTCCTATCTCTTCAAGATCAAATTTCCAGCCCTTACGTCATGAGGTTATTGAAACATAAATAACTGATACGTATATTTGATCGATGAATGCATATTCTGAGCATGAGTAAATCGTACAAACTTGACATGCACATGAGAGGTTCAAGGCCCTGCGATAGATATAAAAGTGTAAAAGACTTCCTGAGCTGCACCACGCAAAATTTACTAGTACGGTGCTGCAGAAGGATTGGACATCGCTGAATTGAAACATGCTTGCTTGCAGTAGCTGGTCGAAGTAAGAATGACACAATTTCCTCCATTTACCGTTTTGGACAACTCAATTTTAACCCAAGACTGCCCAAAAAGTTTATTCGGATTGAAATTATTCAACTTGGCCTTTCATAACCTAATTTTACTCATGAAAATGCTACACGAGAATTTTGACCCGGGAAAATCTAATCTTGTAAATCTGTTTAAATGCCTGCATCCTGCACCGCAATATCTCACCTGTTTACCGCATGTCTATCTTTGGCCACTATTAAAAACCTTCCTAAAGAAGCCAATTGCAGTTGATACATATGGTCGACGAAACTTACAGCGTTTTTTACCATTACATCTAAGCGGAGTAGATGTTTTCAGAAAGAACACAAAAAATGCCTTAGTTCTAACATGCAGTGAATTGGTGTGATTATAAGATTCTGTAATGCTACAAATACCAAACCCGAAAGACATCGTTCATTAGCGTTCGAGCAAGCAAGTACTGTAATTAAACACACTTTCGCATGAGGTTTACCAGACCCCGCAGAGCACAAAAATGTTTCATTTATTTCACCCTGTACACCAAGTGACATAAAACTGCAATAGAGGCCACAAATACGATGAAAGTGAGATTCAAACGAAGGTGATGAGAATCCAGTAGACAGATAATGGAAGACGATCAGCAGGTACCGAGTGACCGTCTTCAGCAAGGTTTACGAGTATAAATAACTAAATGAAATATTTGGATATCATAAAATTCAGCGTGGTAGTATAAGATAAGGTGTGCAAGATTCTATGAAATTTCATCGCAAGATGATATTTTCAACTGTAGCGGCGATAAAACGTTAACAAATCACTGAATGAATTGCCTAGAGAGAGGTAGAGTATGTGAAAGAAACAGATACAACACTTGGGCCACTTCCATCTACTACTACCAGATAAGGAATAATACAACTACAACTACATAGTAAAACTGAAATTTCTAAGTCAATTGCGAGGTATCCGATACCGACACTAAGGTGTGCAGTATCTTTTAGTCATGATTAACTCTTCACTCTCTGATTTTGTTTGTTCGTATTAGAATTATTACAACACCATCATTAGAGTGACATTAGTACCAGGTTGTCACCGACGCCACACTGAAGTAGGGACTGTCATTCGACAGTGATTATCAGGAAACACATTAGGATGCGAATTCGCCAAGAACGCAATAGATTGACATTTTATTTTTTAATTAGGTTATTTGGGGCAGTCAAGAGTAAATGGAGAAAATGAACTGTTATTCGAAGGCTTGAAGAGCTCGAATAAGAAAATTACTCAAGCTCTGTAAACCGGCAAAATTAGAAACGGAATAGCACTGAAGCACACTCACCTCTGTCACTCTCAAATTTGGCTGAAAGGATAACGGCTCCAGCAGTGAAACATTGTCATAAGTATAGTTTAAACAAAGATAGCTGCCGTTTCTCTAATGAAATCTTTGCCGTGAAACCATTCTCGTTCAACCGTCAACAATGAAGTATCAGCGTCTCGACCCGCATAACTCGCTACAGCTCACCTGTTAACCCGAGTAGGCATGTCAAGGAATTGATATCCTGAGGAGAGATGGAGGAATACAAAACGGGAAAACATATACAAACTCCATCCAAGAGTTGGCCCAATGATGACAAAATTGAACAGAAAAATGAAACAGAAAAAAAGAGAAATTGAACAGAAAAGGGAAGCTGATATTGCAGAACGGACACAAGCGATCTCAGGCGAGAGCTAAGCTGCAGATAGTGAAGACAACTAACAACCAACAATCGGTACCAATAATACATTCACTACGTGGGGACACGTATACATTTACTACTAGGTTTTTTGCTCATTTACACACCGAGATATGAGTTACGCTTTAATTAGTTCACTACCTTTAATAAAATAGATTTCAGCACACAATTTCCAACACTCTCATACAATTATATATTTCTTCATTAATTTGAACAGATAGGAGTGCATCCAAGCAGTGACGTCGTTATTTCAATTACTGCCTCTTACAACCTAACCTCATCAACTGCACTAATGTAGTCAACGTATTGATGCGACTCAAATGCTCTCTTTGCTAATGAAAGTCAGCTCGCATTAAGTGAAGTGCAAGTTTTGTACTCAGAGAAGCTGGATGCTCGTTCGAATCAACGAGCAAAACGCTCAAGGCACAGCTTGTTCTTATGATATGCTCATACAATTGCATTGCTTCTATGAAGGCACGCCAGTGCGTTCTGGTGTAGCTTTTCACGTAAATTTGAACACTTATGTGATCTGGCACGTTGATTGAATTAGTTAGTTTAGTTAATTTAAGCCTCCCTATCCGCCACAAAGGCGATCCAAAGAGAGGAAGGAGGAAGGCACCATTAGTATGGAGTCAAGGGAACGCGCAATCTATGCAGAAAGGGCATAGAAACAGTGAGTTGAGAAAGAAGTTCATGAAACAAGATCGAAATCGAAGAAGAAGGTAGTAGGTGCTGAAAACAGGACAGCAGTGAACGAAAACATTTTATTTCAACAAAAAGAAGGCCTACTTAACTTTCAGCTAGGGCATTGATTTAATTACAAATATATAAGTTCATAAGTGTTTTACCAGTAGAAGGGAGCATCTTCAAAAACAATTCAAACAGAGCATGAAATATTACAATAAAGTAGCATCTGCACAAGTCACGACTCTTTGAGCTCTTGCATTAGCGTTGATAAAATTATAAGTTAGTTCAAGCCTTCCTAACCACAACAAAGGTGTTCCAAAGACAGGAAGGACATAGGCACCATTCAGTATGGCATTACAGGAGCGAGGAATACATGCTTGAAGTGTGTTTCCACACAAGGTCAACTGTGTGCAGAAACAGAGTGGATCAGTAGCAGCAGGTATCACCTCAGTGAGACAAAAAAAATTGGATGACATCAGTAAAAAATTTTCTAGAGCAGATCAATTACCATGACGGCTAGCTTCTTTCACAGAGCCCACCCATAAAAAGCGTAAAGTACAAAACAAGGCGAAGCTTTTCTACTCACAAACTTAATCCAATAGCACTATCTAGGAATCACTGTAGGTGTTGGATAGGATTCCCAGTTTCTCACTGAGGGGCGCTAGTCCTCCACGATACGCTAATGAGGGCAGACTCTACTAGCACCTCATTTTAAAATGAACTCAAAACCCAATAAGTCTCCTGAGAAAAGCAAAATCTTCAGATAAGAGCACCCAAGAGATTACCTTTGCCAGCATATCGTAACAAGGGAAGATCGATAAATTCAAGAAGTAAAATAAAAAGTTATGATAGATGTGTCAACATTTGTGAGACCCGTGACATCAAAATCATCCCTTTTACTGAAGAGTAACATATCTAGAAGAGTTCGTTGAACAAGAATAACAACTCAAGACCTAACCAAGGCAATGGTCAAATATATTAACGAGTCAGAGTTAGGAAATAGTAACACTGATTACGTTCAACAAGTATCACCCCCTTAAATTTTTAGAGTTAAAACAGGAGAAGTTTTGATAAAAAAAATCACAAACCATGTTTATTGGCACACGGCTTTGTTAAAAATAAAGTCAATCCAACGAAACCGCCATGAAGACGCAACAGACATCTTAATGTTATCAGGAATGACACTACAAGGCGGCAGTTATCAAATGTTCAGAACAACAAGAACTCGCAACTTATACTCCTGTTCTGGACACAGTCGATACCAAAATCCACATTTATGGGGCATGTAAAAAAATGGAAAGTTCTCCGTTGATATAAGAAAAGACAGCGGGACCATACTAAAAGCACAATGAACCGAACATTACTAAAGATATTTAGCATCACAAAAAATTCAAACATAATATCAGCTCGCATGCAAGGCTGTTGAACTACACATGCAAGAGCGTGTTAAGTCCAAGAAAGAAAAAAGCTCATTTCAACAAAAACAGAAGTTAAAGAAATGCTCAAAAAAAATAATGTGAATCGTTTTAAAGACCGGTATATCATACGATGATAATGATATACGATCGGTTTATCATTTTCACTCACCCGGATGTTTCAGTGAACAAAACAAAGTAGCGCAAAAAAACTTCTCTTCACTAACAGATCCAAGATGAACCTGTCCTGACAATTCTTCAATTTCAGATCATCTAAGCTGTCATCACCAGTCTCTGAAGCGTAGTGCTGATGGTGGTAGTATAGATACGACGCCCCTCAAAAAGACGTGTAGTCCCTTCAAAAATGAGCACACAAACTCGGGCTCGAAGTAATAGGCAGCCAAAAGAACACGAGAATTCTTCTGTAATGCTAAGGCTAGTATACTAATGAATGGTGAACATGCAACACCCCGAAGATATACAAAAATACAAATGCAACCACTAAATCTATGCAACGACGTTAAAATATATAAGACAAGAACAACAGCAAAGATAATATTTGCAATGTGAGTGATGAACCTGTTGCGTGATGTAGAAATTCCAACCTCATATATATGTACTACGATAAACTAATATCAGAGTGAGGTTAAGCACCTCCGACGTCTACATAGTTCATATATGAGCAAAGTACAATTTGCACACCTACACAAAAAATGTATGATAGAGAACATATTAACAACAGGCAAAAACAACCGTCATTGTAGATTTCTTCAATTTTCATCGTACTCTCAGCGTTTTGGATGTCATGAACCAAATTCATACGGATAGTAATTTTCGGCGGCGATCTTTCTCGAGAAATTTCATTTTCAACTACTCACAGCACTAGAATTATAATGCTAAATTGTCCGAAATACAGTTAAAGTCTGTCTTTAAGACCCATTACGACACATTATTGCAGGCATTCCACTAACAGAAGTTAATTACAAGACACCATCGTATATCTTCAATTTAAAATGAGTCAGAACAGAATCAGTAAACCTGCTCAACAACGCACACCGCTCTCTAATCGTTACATAGCATATGGTTTATTTCCACATGCAGTAATAATGAAAGCAATAATGATAACGTACTTGCAACTACGAGTTCATTATTACTAATATTGCATCAGATCCCGCTTGAGCGGCAGCAACAACAATAAAAAACGTTCAACTGAGCCAAATGCAGAGTAGTTTTTAAGTAGTGAAATCGTTGAATAAAAACAAATTGTGACCGACACTTAGTGGCAAAGAAAAACTCATTTTATTTTGAGTATTAGAACAAAATATAATATAGAATGAGGAAACTTTGAACAAACAATTAACATAGAATATATTTCATTTGGCAGCGACAGAAAGTCAACGACGCGAGGAGAGACGACATTCTCCCCAGACATTCAAGAAAAGTTGTGGAAGTGATGACCACAAGATAAGTGGCATCCATGTGCTCACAGTCATGGAACAGAGCAACCTATACAAAATGGAAGAAAACTCGGCGTCTCGTTGCAAAGGAAGTCAACAGCAGTATACGCAGGAAGACTTTAGAGAATCAATGAAATGAGCTGTTACCCACATGACAGGGTGAGCTAAGATTGGCATACAACGAGGAGGGAGTCAAATGCTACCTGAGCTAGTAATTCAGCATTGTTGCCAGTAAGTGAGTAAACTTTCATGGAAAAGAGAACACAATGGAAAATTGGCTAAAGAAGCAAAACAGTCTAGAAGAGTCATAGTGGCTTGAAACAGTAGACACGCTCACTAAAAACACAAACTGTATCGCGCTCAACATTGATATTTTTCTGGAAGCTGAATTGCATTCATCAAAATTAGACTGCACAACTAATAGCATTATTATGAATAAAGTGATAGCAGTAACTTGGAAAAACTCCACTCTGTATAACTATAATTTATACTTATGCAATCGTCATATAAAAACCCTCTCAGACAGAAAATATTAAAACTTGACTTGTGAGATTTTCATTGCTTTCATTCACAGCGCACAGGCAAGACAAACAAAAGCCAATTGCCTGAATAGCGCATAAGCATCTCACATCCTATGCATCAATTTGCAAAAAGATACTCACAAAAAATGAAGAAACAACGAAACAGACAAACTGGGATTCCCAAAAATTCTAATCACATCGGATTTTGAACATGTATGATTAGGAGATAAATTTATTGAAAAGAACCAATCACGATTCTTCAGGCGAAAATTCGATATCTATATATAAACGTGTTCTTCAAGACACACAAGATCTAGATTTGAGATTGCTCTGAGACATATTAACTCTATGTGGAAGACGCTAGGCATTATTTTGTGCACTACGTACTTGTATTGTCAATCTTAATTATTATATGTTGAAACAAATAACATCTTTATCATATATAGGTTGAGGAAAATTTCTTATGAATAAGTAGTTTCATATATTTTTCGGTATAGTAGCCCAGGATGCTAAAAATTTTACCTCAGGAATCTTTTTTGCATTAAATACCTTATAGTTCGTGTAAAGGCTAAGAATGAAAAAAAAGAGAATTTCCTCCATATTCTTATGACCGTCATTGATACCCCCAAATCAAACAAGAAAAAATTCCAATCATGTGACAGCTTTGGGTCACTTAACCCAACTCGACACTTTTAGCCAAGCCCATGCAACATCACCCAATGGAAAGTTACTAAGCTTGAAATAAGGTGCGAACAGTCCACACCTTACACCAGAAACGGAACAAGCAGCACCAGAGTAACTCAGGTGTAGAGGTTGCAATGCGCAATGCTGTACATCGTGCAGATGGTATTATTGGAGGTCTCTTTGTAGAAAGGGTCTCCCTCATCCAACTGGGCGCCCATCACCAGGTTTTTGAGGTTGCAGTAGTTGACTCCAAAGTCTATGACAGCATACCAGGTTTCTGCATGGCTCATTCCCTGCACACACAGGCAGTTACCATTAAGCTGTGGAAGTAACCAATGCTCGATTTCATCAGGTGAAGAAGTCTACAACAACTAACAGCGATTTCACCTCATAATTTATACTTTACTTAAAATATTTCAACCAAAACAGTTGCGAAAACACTGAAACAATATCAAGCAATGCATTATGAGTAACTTCAAGCAAACAGAGAACGGCATTGCAAAATCTACATAAAAATTTAACAAGCCAGTTCATCAGACCTGCCATTATTACATGATCTAGCACATGCAAAAAACGTCCCTACTAAGTCAACTGAGTAATTTAAGCGTCAACAAATTTATAAGCTGGTAAATCTAATTTGAAAGGTATCAAATGTGCAAATTTTGAATCAAATGCATAGAAATAATCATTTTACTAATAAATTTGAGAGAACTATTAAAAAATTTCTAAACTGCTCTTAGGTAACCAGCAATCACAACTATAAATTTTCAGATTACCTACCTACAATTAGAAATACATTCATGGACACATAGTCGGAAAATGTAAATGTATAGTGGGAAAAAAAATCACACAAGAAAAAACTCACCCGAACAGAACAACCATTTGCCGAGTCTGCAAACGTGAAATTGAAAGAATCCTTGTAAGCCAAGACGGGAGTGGTGTGAGTGCCCCGTATGACGTCGGTGTCTCGTCCAAGGAACTGGTAGTTACAGCGCTGCTTTGTGTTGCATTCATCATGGCTCCATTCTTTGATCTGGGTGACGAGTCGATCCTCAACCGCAGAACAAAATTCCCCAAACTCCCTGTTGAAACGTGCAATAGTTACACCAATAGACTTCATTTGAGCAAGACATAAAATTCTGAGCAGCGCACATAATGAGGATACATGAAGGCATTACAAATTACTCTGTCTCAATCACTGATGTACAAATTGTATTGATTCTCAAGTTACACACCAGTTTTAACCCATTGTAAACCAGCTTACAATAAATGGGATGCTTAGTAAATCATATTGTTCGCATAACAGTTGTTTATCTAGTCGTAATATGAGGGCGCTCATACATGTATATCATCTAATCCGTTACAAGCCCTACAGAACAAAAGGGTTCCTCTCCTTCATAAGCTAATGCCGTGATAACTTCTTCCCTTCCGCCATGATGTACGTCCAACCAGGCATTTTCTTCCAAAAAAGCTCAGTTTTGTCCCAGTTGAAGATTTGCTGGAGATTCATCAAACTTTCAAGCTTTTTCCGCCACTTTCAAGTCTGAGCTGGCAGCCTCCTCATGCCGCATCCCTGAATGAATGCCACACTTGAACATTGAAACCACCCCTTGAAGCCTTGAACTTTCAGGGGTGCCTGCTGCAATGTCTCTTCTCCTACACCATCTTTGGCCTGAGCACACACGAGATCACCGAAAATGGCATTGACCTTGTGGCAGATTATTGCCTCAGTGATCGTGTCTCCAGCAATTTCCTTACTCTCAATCTAAAGTAGAAACAGTTTCTCCATCTTGTCATGGACGTGGCTCCTTTTACAAGAATAAAAATTCACTCACTTGATTGATATTGCTGCTTTAATAGCTTCCTTCTGCTGAAGAATGGCGCCTATCATTGACGGATTTTGACCACATTACTAAGCGATCACACTCAACCGCATTCCACTTGATTATTTTCAGCTTCACTTCCACAGAAAGCATCCTCTTCTTCTTTCCCTGAATGTCAGCAATATTCTTGAGACCCATGGCTGATAATGTACGAGTTGAATAACACAACATGATAACTAAAAGCATGAAAGCCGTGTCACCACCACAAATTCAGGTCACCACCACAAATTCAATTTGAACGACAGCGCTACCTTAACGAAACGGTTGAGAAACTCTGATATACAGAAGCAAGCTGGGATAGATGCTGAATAATAGGAGAGTAGGATCTTACGGTGGTAATTTGCACTGGAGTAGGGAGATAACCAATGTGAGAGCAGGACAATGGTGGCGAGTTTACGGTTTGGCAGCGCAAATCTCGTATTGTATCTTGTTTCATATAATGAATTTTTTGTACATAGAAACTTTTACATCAGGAGGTCTCACTGTAATCTGATAAGCTTTAGTAGGTAGTACATGAGTGAAATTATACAATTTGTGGTGTTATACAAGACATTACAGAGGAAACAAATAAATACTTGTGGGTTATCTGTCACCACTTGTTTAGGGGAAAAGTGAAAAATGTAATTGTATTATGAATATTGAATTGATGTTCTTGACAGTATGAATTTTTTTTCATGTGGGAAGGTATCCTTGCTGATTTATATTCATTTCTAATGCAATTTATTTAATTTTCATTTACATATAATGACTCTCTGGGACCTTCCTCTTCAGTTCTTGGAAGGTCACAGAGATTCATTTTGGCCTGAAACAAAACAAAAATTAAAAATAATAATAATTTAATTAAGCTAACCTAAAACATCAGAAAGAAACCATAAATTAAAAGTGGTGACAGATAAACACCCACAAGTACCAACAAGTATTTTATTCGATAAAATTCTAGTGCCTTACAAGTTAGATAAACATAATGCATTGCCTTCCATATCACCTTTGAATAAATATGCAATAAGAAGAAGGCTGTTGCTCACTGTATGACAAACTAGCAAATCATAGCATGCAACTTGTAAGGAGTGAAATGACAAAACCTAAACAATCAGACAAAACTTATGAAGGTCTGTATTTGGATCATCTTGTTATTGCAAATAAATAGTTACTACACGATTCAGATAAACTATGATATGCTACAAAACACATCTTATATGCTGTAAAAGAGCATCACAAAAATCTTTTTACCTAACATAAGAATGATTTAGTCACACTGTACAACCACTGAAGAGTAACTTTATTTATAAATCAATTTCTCTGTTTACAACTAAGAGCATCATACAATTTGATTTCAATTTAACAAAATAAAAACGAGGGATATATACAGGGTGCCTCCAAAAATCTACTGACACTTCAAATGACAAGAAAAACATTGTTTATGATTATAGAGTGAAAGAAAATATCTTGAAATACAGAAGACAAATGTAATTGAAGAATAATGTTTGCAAATTTTAAAATTTATGACCATATTTGTCCAGATTATGCTGATAACACACACCAAGGGATTTGCAAATATCACAAAACAGGTTATTAGGAATATTGCAAAACTGTCTTAGTTTTTAATTTCAATGCATTAATTGTTTCATTAATATTTCAGGACAAACTTCCTCTCTTCAAAGCCCTCCTGCCAATGAATTAAATACACATGTAATTCAATAAAGGAAGCATGTTAGCAATAGTTGAAGTGTGAGTACATTTATTTGAGACATCTTGTATTTATCAAGGATATAATTTTGGATAAAATATTGCATAACAGACTATTTCACATCCAAAAACTAGCACCTACCTAACAGATTCTTTTTCTTCCACTTATTTGCAAAGAGTTGCTCTATCACCTAATACAAGCATTCAAAATCATTTGAGTTAGAGTAATTAGACACTATGCTCTTCAAGACTACAAAGTTACTGACACAGATGAAGAACTTTTAGAAGTCATTGACTGCACAGCACATACTGTTTTTACAAGGTTTCTGACAACTTCTACTACATCTTTGGCATCAAAAAAATACCTCACAACTTTTTCTGCAATTTAAACGCCTTTCAAAATTCAAATCTCATTTTAGAGGCAGTCAATAACTACCTATATTCCTAACATCAAGAAAATGAGGCACTGCATATTGATGGCCCTGCCAAATTTAGATACTTTATCATTAATGCTAGAAGGACTTTAAGACATTAATGGCAGAAAAATATTAAAGCATCATACTATTAGTGACAGGGAGCTATTGAACTACTTTATCATTAGTGGCAGTGAGATATTGAAGTACTTAATCATTAGTGGCAGTAGTATTTGAAATACTTCATCATTAATGGCTGTGGGATATTGAAGTACTTCATCATTAGTGGTAGTAGGATATTGATTATTGAAGTAGTACTTCATCACAGGCTGCAGTAGAAAAGTGAGCATTCTATCATTGGTTGCAATGGGAAATTCAGATACTGTATCATTAGTGGCAGTAGGATGTTAAGGCATTAGCAACTCAGTAATATTGAGGAAACTTCATTGAAAGCTGTGGTAAATTGAGAGTCAATATCGGGTTTAATGCGCTCAAGGAAATTAAGAATTCCATTCCAAAGAACCACTAAAGGAACACATTTAATAATGAGTTACACAAATAACATTCTGCTTGCTGATGCATTATTTTCAAGATATAACAATAATTACGTTCAGATAGGAATATCATTATATGGTCGGCTGCTTAGTCGCCGCATTGTTGGGTCACGTCTACATTTCTGGCAAGAGACGCTTACTTCTTGCCGAGAAAAAAAAACAGCCTCGGTTTGCGTAAGTTAAGGTAAGCTATTTTAGGTTAATTTATGTTATTTTAGGTTAGTTTATTTAACTAACCTAATATAACCTATCCTAATCTCACCCATCGTTACGTCAATACCGTATTATAGCATATTTACGTGTCTGTTCCTTCACTTTTATATACGATGTTCCTTTAACTTCAAAGTTGAATAATTCATAAATTACACATTGGCAAGCAGAATGTCATTTATGTAAAATATTCTTAAATGTGTTCCTTTAGTGATTCTTTGGAACGGAATTTCTAATTTCCGTGAAAGGCCTAAAATCAATATTGACCGAACGCATTAACCCCGATATTGACCAAACTGAGATAGTTCATCATGAGTAGCAGTGGGAAATTGAGACACTTGGCACTGATGACATATATTAATATCAAAACATTTTCTCTGGCAATGCTTTTGAGAATGGATATTGCGGACTAAGTGAAGCCTAACTTGAGACCTCAAGCCAATATTACAAATTAAAACTTGTACCTTTATAATATCTATGATCAAAACCCTTGTATGACTTCCACAAATCTTACCATTGGACTGAACAGGAGGCATGTGATGGATATGGAAAGAAGGCACTGAAGAACCCCAAGAAAGCAGCAATAGCAATAACTAAAATGAGAATCAAAAGGCAGCAGCAGCGACAACAACCTGCACAGAAAATTGGAAGTCTCATTTATTGCAATTCAGTTAATGAATGGCTATTAATTAGAGCTTAATGCTAGTATACCAAGTCTTAAAAAATCATGGTCAATCATGTAAAAATTGTCCAGCACATAACATGATATTCAACTATCTTTTTAAATAGCAAAGATTAAGATTTATAGGTAAAATTCCATCATTAATTATATCTCAATTTATCTAAAAATTTTAATTTACACCTAAAATATTTAACTTCTGCAAATATAAGCTGGCAAATATGTGCTTTCATATTAAAAAAAAGAGCACATAGTCCCAGACAATTACAGTCAGCTATAGAATGGTACATAATACAAATTACCATAATATGCAAGACATAAAATGCTTTCCTAATTTTAAGTATGGCAAAAGTGTGTAGTTAAAACTAAACATTAACAAAAGTATAAGCAACATAAATAAAGTTGATTTCTATGAAAATTAAATCTACTAACTGATAGAACTGAGATAAAAATTACTTACCCATGATTACTAACTTGGAAGCTCGAAAGAAACAGGCAAGACAACAGCAATAAAATGAAACTTTCTTTAATGCACGTACATACACTACAACGTCCCCAGTTACCTAATTAAAACAAATTCTCTTCCGTTAAATATAAAGGTTCGATTGTGATGCGTACTACGGTACAAGTGCAGTTACACTGAAAACTCTATGTATGCAAGTATTCTCTATCTATGTGCATAATTTTGTGTAGCACGAAAAAGTTATAAATTTATTTGTAAATTATCATTTGAATATTTAAATTTTATTTATATTGATTAAATGAAAATTTACGGAATAAAAAGTACGGTTCGTGTATGACAACTGGAAAAAAACTCGTAAATTAAAACCCCTGTGCCGAATTTTAAGGTCAAAGACCGATGTAAATGATTCGTACGTCTGTCAGCTCTGAAGCCGATCCTGTAAAGCTACACATCATTATTTCCAACGCACAACTGCGCTTCAATTGTACTACTTGGCCTTGAGAGTCGGGACAGTCAGGGTCTTGCATCTGTGTAGAATGTAATAGATTAGCTCGTAAAGGTTTCGTAGTACGGAATTTTGAAGAAATTGTGAAGTGAACTAGTATTAAGTTAGATATATTGGCAAGTGGATTTACGTGGAAATAATTTTGACGAAGCAATGAATAACAAGATTTGTTGATTTTGTCACTTGACAAACACTTTCTTCAACTGAGATATATGAACTCAGAAAATGCAGTTTTTTAGTCGGACATAGTTATTAGTTATTTAGAATTTTACTATCAATGTTATCTTCAACTAAGCTACGACTTATTGACCGAATTTATTCCTATGAATCTGTTTGTGACAAATTTTTCTGTAAGCATGATGTCTATGAGATCACAAAGTACCAAAGTAGTTCGTAGTAGCTTAGCTTATTTGCTATTGTATGTAGACTATTTTGATACAATACAAGCGTTCTTCTGTACTGCGTTCATCAAGGTCCTAAATCCTCACTTTTTCCCAATGTAATTCTTGTATGTTGGTTAATATCAATTTTATCTGTTACCTAAGATTGATTTTATGTTGTATTATTTTGAAGTTTAAATTAAATTTGGTTAACGTTAAGAAGAAGCTACTATTTGGTTTTTGAAATTTTGTTTAGTCGTTATTGACTCTTTGGAACAGAATATTTAATTTCCGTGAAAGGCCTAAATTCAATGTTGACCTTTACATGAATGACATTCTGCTCGCTGATGCGTTATTTTTGAGTTATTCAATTTTGAAGTTATAAGAACGTTGTGGATAAGGTTAGGGTAGGTTATGGTAAGGTATTTAAATAAACTAACCTAAAATAACAAATCAATCTAAAATTGCTTACCTTAACTCACTCAAACCGAGGCTATTATTTCCCGCAGAAAAGTGGGCGTCATCCAACAATGCGGCAACCAAGCAACCGACCATATAATGTCATTTCTATCTGACTGTAATTATTGTTATATCTTGAAAATAACACATCAGCAAGCAAAATGTCATTCATGTAAAGCATTTTTAAATGTGTTCCTCTAGTGAGTCTTTGGAATGGAATTTTTAATTTCCATGAGAGGCCCAAATTCAATATTGACCAACTTTTCTTCTTTCATTTCTATGCACTTCTTGGGGCAAATGAGTATTTAACAAGTTATAGCGGTAGGTTACTTACCGCAATTGTAGTCTTTGAAGCGGGAAGAAATAGTTCTGAGGGGAAGACTACAATGGACTCTCCCTTCTGACACGCTCGAATGATCGTTAGGTTGTATTAAGTTACGTTAATTTATGTTGAGTTACGTTACCTAAAAAATTAAATTTTAAGTATTGAAGTAACCTTCTTCTAACATTTGTGAATCGATTACTGTCCTCTCCTCAACTTTTATTCGATCACATTCCAGCCATCAAAGATGAAAATTAACATACCACCATCTCGTTGAATACTCATTTGCCTCAAAAAGTGTACAGAAGAAAAATTGATCATTTCAATGTAATTACCATGATTCAACCATAAAATTTCAATAATCGATTTGAAGCTTCTCCTTAACATTCACTTTGAATTTTGATAGACTTTCTGGTGAAAATAGATTTTCATTGTGAATGAACAAAATTGAACATGTTTTTGTTAATTTCTTTCTACTGATCAATCATTTTTGTATTTACTAATGTTTTTTGAATATGGAGAAGATGATTTGTCAAATACTTATTTTAAAAATTTACTGACAGTTGGTAATTCAGATCTAAGTAGGCAAAAAATATATATTTCATTTTATAATATCTAGTGCATTGTGTAAATGGATTTTTCTATTGCCCTTGTTCAGTAATAGACATTTTTCTAAATGTGAGAAAAATAAAAGGCAATTTAGTAAGGACAAAAAAGCAATTGAAAATAGATTTCTAAATTTTGAAAAGACAAGGTTGTTTTCTCTAATCTTTTTCTATAGTAAGATAGTAAGTTCTATTGTAAGTTCAGTGGGTTTTACAGTAAGTGATTTACCGTCATCCTACTAACATAAAAATAAAGTACAAGCTAAGTCTATAATAAAAGCAACAACAGGAATAGTATTCAAAAATATTTTGGATTTTTATTGAAAAGCTTTACGTTTGCTGAGCAAGTTGCTCTGTATTTAGCTGCAGCAGTTTCATAGATGCTGAATGAAACAGAAATGTTCCATGTGGATGTAGAGCAGCATGCTTTGTAGGATAAATGGGGAAAGGCTCATAAACATTTATAAACACTTGAGGGCAAAAAATTCATAATTTACAATATTTTATCTGTACCACAATTAGCATTCTTTGGTTCTCAGTTATTGGTAAAGTTAAATATTTGTAATTTAATTAAAAAATTTTTTTAATAATCTTTGCAACATGAGTTATCTATTCAAATTAAGATAAAGATCTATATATTAATATGTTTTTTTTACATTTGTTATTTATATCAGTTTTTACTTATTTTAGTTTTTATTTATTTCAGTTTTTATTTATATCAATTTTTTCTACTTATTCATTTATTTTCCTTTTCTTAATTTTTTTCATTTTTTTCTTTCATTTTTTTAAACTTTTCATTGCACATAAAATTTCATTTCAAATTACCGTAATTATTTCAGGAATCTTTCCATATCAATGAATGTCAATAAAATCCATTTCCTCATACTTTAACCTTATCTGCTTGGAAGTGAGTTAATAATTAAAACCGTGTAACCCACACGGGTTTCTGCTCATTATTATGAAGGCGCCGTGACTCGCGGTATCGTGTCTACGAAGAGACTGCATATAAGGTAACAAGCAGAATGGATAGGATAGGTTAATATATGTTAGGTTAGCATGGGTTAGGTTAGAATATGTCATGTTAGAATCTCTTGGGTAATGTCTACCGAATTTTTTCACGGGTCCACCTAGGTTAACAATGACATTGGTTAAGTTGAGTTAGGATGGGTTGGGTTAGGATAGGTTAAGTTAGGTTAGGATAGGTTAAGTTAGGTTAGGATAGGATAGGTCAGGATAGGTTAGTATAGTTAGCATAGGTTACGTAATGTTGACATTTATTCACGGGTCAACGTTTTTTTATGTTTGATAAATTATCAGGAAAGCTTTGGTTAGCATAGAACAGGTTAGTGTAAACATTTTAGGATAGGTTAGGTTAGAATTTTCGACCGAATTTTGTCACGAGTTCACCTAGCTTAGCAATGACATTGGTTAAAGTTTGGTGGGGATAGGTTAAAATGTGTCAGGTTAAAATAGGTTAAAATGTGTTAGGTTAGGATAGGTTAAAATGTGTTGGGTTAGGATAGGTTAAAAATATGTTAGGTTATGATAGGTTAGGTAATGTTGACTGAATTTTTTCACAGGACACAGTTTTTATTTTTGACGTATTATGGGGATGGGTTCGGTTAGGATATGTTAGGTTTGGATAGATTTGGGTATCATGGGTTATATAATGTTGATGGAATGTTTTCACGGGTCCACAATTTTTTATGTTTGACATATTATCAGGATCGGTTTGGTTAGGTGATGATGTTAGCTTAGGATAGGTTAGGTTAGCATAGTTTAGTAGTGTAGGTGAAATTTTTTCATGGGTCCAGTTTTTTTTTTGACATTATCAGGATTGGTTTGGTTACTATAGGTTTGGGTAGGATTGGTTGGAATATGTTAGATAAGAGTAGGTTAGGTTAGAATATGTCATGTTAGAATTGGTAAGGTAATGTTGAATGTTGACCAAGTTTTATCATGGGTCCACCTAGCTGAATGATGACATTGGTTTAAGTTAGGGTAAGATAGGTCAAGATAGGTTAGGTGATGTTGACGGAATTTTTATCATGGGTTCACGGTTTTTTATGTTTGATATATTATCAGGAATGGTTTGGATATGATAGGTTAGAATATGTTTGGATGGGTTTGGTTAGAATAGGTTAGATTGGAATTGGTGAACCAATGATGACCGGGTGGTACAGAGTCCAATGCCGCAGGATTTCAACCCCGCCCACCCCTCTCCCTCCACCTCCGAGCAGCTACAGCACCACTTCCGAGCAGCTACAGCATTGTTAGGTTAGGGTAATTTAAGTTAGGTAAGTTAGGTTAAGTAGGTTAGGTTAGGTTGGGTTAGGGTAGGCCAAGTTCAGTTAGTTTATGATTAAGTTAAAAAAGTTAGAGAATCCCTGTTTTTGAGTGCCGAGATGGAGGGTTGAATGGCCAAACACCAGCGGTCGTTGTCATAACTTATTACATTGATTTAAGGACAGCGTCCCCCATACGGACCTTTTTTTCATTATTGAACTTAGAGCAATGAAATTTAGTGTACTGATAGGAAATGCAATTGGGATTCATTTGTTATGAAGGAAAAAATGCGATTTTCCCCATAGAAAACGAAATATTCATAGAAAACGAGGTTTTGGGGGGGGGGGGGGGG
>JACJUY010006447.1:0-30898 GCA_014220935.1 Platorchestia sp. MABIK | reverse complement strand
GTGTGTGTGAGTAGTGAGGAGGGAATTGCAGGCCGTTACAAAGGCCCCGACACTGTCGGCCCTCAATTTCAAGTTCAAGTTCAAGGTTTAGGGACGGAAGTCGCGGAGCTCTGCGCGTCGGACTAAGTATTAACATTTATTTACTCAATAATATTTGTGTGTGTTGTGTTGGTGTTTGATTGTTTTGGGTTTCTTTTTTTCCTAACTTAGGCTTTGAATTACCGGCCTCATGGTGAGCCCAAAACGGGCTAAACATAAAACAAAGGGAGGGGCCTTTACAAAGTCCTCTGATCCATACTCAAGGCCAACCTAAGCTAAAAACGTTACTGTTACCGAAACCTCAAAGCAGCCTTCTATCTCTTCAAGTAAAGAAGATATTAGAGCCTTCACTTCTGCCACATGTGTGGAAGTTATGGATACCCAGAATGAAAGCTCACATCTAAACCAAACGGATATTACAGACCCTACTCAACCCGGAGCCAAGCGCCCTAGAAGTTCATCGCAGTCATCAATTCTATCAAATGTGTCTCTCAATTCAGATCCAAACTTTGCAGGTTTTCAAACGTACCAACTCGAACGAAGCAACTCTGTTGAAACAGTCACTGAGAACAAATCAGATGATAGTCTGCCTTCTTATCAGCCTCAATCAAATCACAATGAAGTACACACAGATGGTGCGCCAGTTCTTCTGATAGAACCATCAGACAAAAATAGCAATGCAAATAAATTTTTGGCTAATGAATTTCAATTATTCAAACTTCTTGCTAATTCTCCATTTGGTACAGCAGGAAGGTCAATATCGGGTTTAATGCGCTCACGAAAATTAAGAATTCCGTTTCCAAGAACCACTAATGGAACACGTTTAAGAACGTTTTTCACAAATGACATTCTGCTCGCCAATGCGTAATTTTTGAATTATTTAACTTTGAAGTTATAGGAACATCGTCTAAAAAAGTGAAGGAACGGACACGTAAATATGCTGTAATACGGTATTGACGTAACGATGGGTGAGGTTAGGGTAGGTTATATTAGGTTAGTTAAATAAACCAACTTTAAATAACATAAATCAACCTAAAATAGCTTACCTTAAATTACGCAAACCGAGGCTGTTATTTTCTTGGCAAGAAGTGGGCATCTCCCGCCAGAAAAGTGGGCGTGACCCAACAATGCGGCGACTAAGCAGCCGACCATATAATGTTATTCCTATCTGAACGTAATAATTGTTATATCTCAAAAATAACGCCTCAGCGAGCAGAATGTCATTCGTGTAAAACGTTATTAAATATGTTCCTTTAGTGATCCTTTGGAACGGAATTCTTAATTTCTGTGAGCTCATTAAGGACAGCGTCTCCCATATGGACCTTTTTTTCATTATTGAACCTAAAGCAATGAAATTCGGTATACTGATAGGAAATGCAATTGGAAATCATTTGTCATTTGGGAAAAAATGGGATTTTCCCCGTAGAAAATGAGATTTTCATAGAAAACGAGATTTTCGTAGAAAACGAGATTTTCGTAGAAAATGAGATTTTCATAGAAAACGAGATTTTTGGGGGTGTTTTCAAAATGCATCTCCTCTGACAGTTTTTGAGTAAAAGTAATGATTTTGGTATCATTGGATGCGGAAAGACGTGGACATTCCAGAAAGCCCTATGCCGTTCTCCAACTTTTCAGTTTTAATGAAAAAAAATTAAAAATTTTGAGTGAAAATTTTTTTTTCATAAAATGGAGATTTATGACTTCATAACTTTTGAAAAAAAGATAATGATGAAGTCAATTAGGATTTCCTGAAAAGCCCTCGGCTTTCCAAATCCAATGATACTAAAATCATTACTGTAGCTTGAAAACTGTAGGAGGAGATGCATTTTGAAACCCCAAAGTCCATTGTTTACATTATAAGCAAAACAAAGAAACATAAACAATTTTAATTGAAAATTTTTGAAAAATTTTGGTTTGAGTTAGACCTTTGAAATCATTATAGAGTATACATAGACATAGGAATTGGCATAGCAACGTCGCGACGTGAAGAAAGTGCCAAGTTGGAGGTTTAACATGATAAAATACCACTTCCCCCTCCCCTCCCCCCTCATTCTTCAAACCCCCGTAGCGGGTGAACGAGTGAACGTAACTCTCCTCTATTGAACCATCTCCAGTAATAGGACAAAGACATGACCCCTTAAAGTCCCATCCAAACCAGCACCCTCAAGCTCAGATTAAAAAACCCACAAGATGCCTCCCCAAAAAGAACTGAAAATTCTTCAGTGCAACTGCCACAGCATAAGTAATAAACTATCACTCTTCAAGCTTCATTTGTACTCGAATCACCCCCATGTAGTCTGCTTGAGTGAAACATGGTTATCTGAAAATTTTGAACCCACTTTTATCAACTACACTGCTATTTACTCTCATGGCCCAAATGATCAGCAGGGAGGGGGATTGGCAATATTGGTGCGCAATGACATTCCTTATCTACCTATAAACTTAGTTAATTTCCCTAATGGTAAACTGTAAGTCCAAGCTCTGTCCATATCACTTAATCAGTCAAGCTCCCTTGCAATCCTCAATGTCTATAATCCAAATTGTACTATCACTCTCCAGGAAATTAATAACTACTTCACTTCCCTGGGAAATCGATTCATAATACTAGGAGACTTCAATGCCCATAGCACATTGTGGGAGCCTAACAAGACCTGCAACTCAAACAGTACAGGCAAAAATATAGAACTGTTCCTTCTCCAACACCCTAATATTGCTCTACTCACTCCTCCCTCTCTCTCCACCCACTACAATACTTATCATAACCAACACTCCACTCTGGATCTTTCTTTCTCATCAACTAATTTTCTCTCAAGTGCCTTTGTTCACTCTGGCCCATACCTCACTAGTGACCATTACACAATAACTACAACTCTCCCATTAATCCCTCAACTGGTCATGCACCGTACCTTACCTAGGTGGAAATTTGACAGGGGTTCCTGGGACAGATGGGTGACATCTTTACCACAGAGGGAGATCAACATTACAGAAGATGTAACCAACAATAACTCCAAAATCACTAACAGCATCATAACAGCTTCCTTTAAAAGCTTTCCACAGGCCAAAGAGACAGTTAACCCCGTTTTAGAAAATCTTGGTGGAACAAAACTTGTAAAACTTCCTTGGAAAACAGAAATTTTGCTAAGAAACTTTTTATAAAACAACCAACTCAAAAAAATCTTATAGCCTTCAAACATGCCAAAGCTCAACTAAAAAGGGATATTAAAGAAGCCGAACATTCCTCGTGGAATAAATTTTGGAACTCCATCACTTCAGACACTCCACTGTCAACACTTTGGAGAAAAATACATAACTTGAGGTCCTCTCCTCGTAAAACCCAGCCTTTTTTCACGCCTACTAGTATAGTTTCAGACTCCCCAGAAAAAGTTGAACTTCTTGCCACTCATTTTGAAAACATTTTCCCAGCACCAGCACCCCAACCCTATCTCATATTCATCCTGTTACCTCTCTCTATTGCATTACTAAATGATAATATAATATGGTATAATTCTGCAATTGCAATGCACGAACTAGACCGAGTCATTTCTACATTGAACAATACTTCTCCGGGTCTAGACCTAGTTAGTAATCAACACATCAAACACTTGCCTTCATCCTACAAAGAATGGCTGCTAGACATTTATAACCAGAGCCTCGACACAGGAGTCATTCCGCAATCATGGAAAAAAGCCCTTCTCCTTCCCATCTCAAAACCATTAAAACCTCCTTCTGAAGTTTCTTCTTGTCGTCCTATCTCTCTTTTATCATGCATTGGAAAACTAATGAAAGCCGTAATAAAAACAGATTAAACTATTTTTTTGAAGATACAAGTGCATTAAGAATTCAACAAGGGGGCGTCCAACAGAGACTATCTGCAGTGGATCAAGTGACAAGGTTGGAATCAGCAATTTGCAAAGCACAGCAAAAAAAGCATAACCTAATAGTTGCTTTCTGCGACCTTTCACAAGCCTTTGATCGTGTTTGGCACACAGGCCTCCTTTATAAACTCTCAAAATTGGGTGTACATGGTAAGCTTCTCCGCTGGACTAGAGAGTACTTAAGGGACCACAGCTTTCAGGTTTTCTATGAGGGGGAACGGTCAACAGAGAGGAAAATGAAGACTGGGGTTCCTCAAGGAGCAGTCTTATCTCCCCTGCTCTTCAATGTAATGTTGAGCGACCTACCCTCGATTCCAACAGTACAAACTGCAGAATATGCAGATGACATTATTTATTTCACATCTCACCAAAATATAGCCACAGTCACGCAGAATATCCAAAGAGCACTATCATCTTTCCACAATTGGTCTACAAAATGGGGCCTTGCTCTGAATCTCAAAAAAACAAAATGTATGCTCTTCACTCAATCTCAAGCTATCCCCCCGACAATTATGATTGTCGGAACAACCTTAGAATTTGTGACTCAACATCAATACCTGGGAGTCACCCTAGATGCTCCAAAATTAAACTGATCCTCCCATATTGCTTCTCTCAAAACAAGCTGCATTCCACTGACAAATCTCTTAAAATCGATCTCTCATCATCATTGGGGTACAGATCGATCCCTCTTACTCAAACTCTACCATACACTCATTCGAAGTTGCCTAGACTATGCAGCTCCATTATATTCTACAGCCCCAAAATATTTGCTACAAATGTTAAACATTATACAGAATAACTCACTACGAATTGCACTAGGCTGCCTCAGAACAACTCCTATAAACTCACTAAAAATAGAAGCAAATGTCCCTCCCCTGTTTCTACACAGAACTCACTTGTTGCTTGATTATGCCCTCAGAATTTTGCAACTCTCAGAATTCCTGGAACTTCCAAGCATACCCCAGATCAAACTCATGAGCAAGACTTCCTCTTTCCTTGTACTTGCTGCCAAAACTTACGAAAAGTATCAACATCCCTTCCCCCGACCAATGCTTACCACCCTTCATTGCCCATTCCACCCCTTATAAAAACAAGTACCATGCTGTTGTCAAACTTCTTCCAAAATCCTTTACCCAAACTTTCTTCAGAGTCCATCAACCAGCTCTTTCATGATCTTGTTCAGAGTCAATATAGTACACATTTACATGCCTACACAGATGGCTCTCACCTTGGGAACCCCATAGTCTTCACAACCGCTGCACTGGTAATCCCTTCAAAAAATGTCTCGCTCGACTGGAAACTTCCTCCGTATGTCTCCTCGTTTGTAGCAGAGCTTTTGCAATTTCAGAGGCCTTGAACTGGGCTCAAAACAACCTACGTGATGGAGAACAATTTGTAATCTTCTCTGACTCCTTGTCCTCTATACACCTTATCCAATCACCCAAACCAAAGAAATATACCACAATGGTATACAATAAACAACAAATCTTGACATCCTTGAACAAAAAGCATGAAGTCAAAATCCAATATATTCCAGCATATAAAGGAATTGCTGGAAATGAAGCTGCTGATGCTCTTGCAAAAGCTGCACACAAAATGCAGTACCGTACATTATCTCCACTGCTTACTGAGGACGTTCAGAATTACCTACTAAATTTTATAAAAGAAGAATGGAAGGAAACCTGGAATGCAGAAGTCCAACAAGGCAAGGGCAGATTCTTGGCTTCAATTAAAAACTCAATAGGAGAGTGGTCTTGGGCCTCTCACTCCAATCGTATGGTTGAGACCTCGACAACCAGGCTTAGACTTGGGCACGTGAGACTTGCTGCACACCTGCACCACTTTGGACTGACTGACCACCCAAACTGTAAGTGTGGAGGCATGGAAACAATCGAACATTTACTTCTGAACTGCCCAAGCCACTACACTGCTCGCCGCTCCCTTAATATCTTCCTCAACAATATACGAGTCCCCCTAACTTTACAAAATATACTAGGAGGAGGCCACTTTGAAGAGTCTGTGCAATTCTCAATCCTGAATGCCCTTGCTTAATTTTTACGAAACACAAAAAAATTAGCCGCATTGTTGTACAATTTACCCAGCTAACATAAAGTTACACAATCTAACTTAGCAACTTAGTGAAAATGTCCACTGTTCTTTAATAATAATTATAATTGCCGGTATTTCAACTACACACTGGCTTAACCCACACTCTACCTAAATATTTTCATACCTCTTCAACATGTATGTTAGACCATTCCTTCTGGATCCCTGCAGTGGTAGCTGATGTAATTCTGACAGAGTTTGAGGCATCACCCAGTGTAACTCAGTAGTCATATTTAGTAATTGTTACTAACACATGCGTTGGGTGATGTCACAGATTCCTCCTTGTGTTGCTCCTTCAGAGACCTTGCACACAGGCATCTTTCTTCTAGATAGTGATATTCATGCAATCCTGGAGCCTCCAGGCTGTCCCGCCCAGGCTGGAGCCTCTTTTGATCAACTCTTGAGATGCATGTTATGTTCAGTGAAGTATTCAAGAACCTTTTTTCAGGAAGGGATGGGGGAAACAAAACAGGTAACTTTATTTCTTCTCTAAAAGTCTATTTACTTCCTCTTTGAATATATGCCCAATTTCCCATCCATCACCATAAAATTCCTAAAAGTCTTCCTGCTCTACTCTAGATTATTCTAATGTTCCTCATATGCTCCCTCTCTTTCTGGCATTTTCTTTCTCTGAATTGCCCATATCATTCTGTGATCAATATTTACCACACCAGGATAACTTATTAACCTTGAACTACATACTCTGTATTGGGAGGGAGGGGTGAGTGGATCAAGGAGGGAGGAAGATACAAATATAAATATATATAAATATATATCTGAAGTATTAAAACTTCATTGATGGTCCTAATCTTCACAGTTATAAGATAAGCAATTAAATTAGGTACTTTTTACAACTTTCTAGTAAAAGTGTGAGGATGGGTATGTGTGTGTGTGTGTGTGTGTGTTTCTTTGTTCCAAGTTTCCCACAGATTCCTCAACAGCCTAGCCAAAAATAGAGAACAGTACAGTGATTAACATACTGCATCAGAAAGACTCTGAATAGCAGTGAGAATTAGTGACTCAAGTTTCCTGTCACTCATAGTGGTAAAGACTTGAGGCTGTGTGAGCTCGATCTCAATGCCTCGATAAGCCCCGAGTGAACAACAACGACAAAAGCCAGCCATCCAGAGGTTTCCCAATTCTAACACAAATAATCTTTTGCCTAATTAATTTCCACAATGCTAATTTTCTTAATGCTATTACTCATTCTCTCAACTCACACATTACACATCCTTGAACTTGACCTTGACGATGAGGGCCGACAGCGTCGGGGCCTTTGTAACGGCCTACAATTCATTCCATAATATTCACACAAAGAGTTCAGCAACTGTGTACCAGACTTGTCTACTAAGCTACTCAGGATCCACCAATCCTTGTCATAAACTGCCATTAGACGGCATCACTGGGATAACCAGTACGTCAAGACACCATCCCCGTGCATGGTGGGTCATTACAGTCCACTCTAAATGACTGGTTTATTCCAGTCACTGTCTTTTACTCCAGGCACATACAAGAAAAACTTTCATAGCTTCAATGATACTCAAATTATGCTCTTGATCTAATCCAACAGTTCAGTGCATACCACAATCATCTTCAGCACATCTGGCATACCATTCATTCTCTCCATACTTCTCAAACACCACATTCATGAAACTCTCTCTCTTTTGCTCATACTTACTACACTCCAGCATAAAATATTTAATTGTTTCTTCCACTCTATCACACTGCCGACATAATGTATGATTATTCTTATTCCACCTTTATGTATGTCTATTTATGCTCAATGCCTTACACCTCACAGCAAACAAGAGTTTACTTCCAAAACTACAGTCATAGAACATCTCATACTTAGGGATGTCCTTTTGCATATACCAGATTAGTGCAGGCTTTTGTGTCATGCTAAGCATCTATTTATTCAATCCATACTCTTTTGTTCACATTTCAATCTCTTTTTTCTACCTCTTGCAGTCCCATTCTGGTCCTTAACCTCCAACATTCATTAAAATCCAGTCATCCACAGGTCTCCCAAGTCTAACACAAATAATCTTTTGCAAAATCAATTTTTTTGCATACCCTCCAACATATTTTCTCCCAATAGCTTACACTCAGATTCCATTCAAAAATTTGCTTTACCCACCTGTTATTCTGCATTCTCTCAATTCTTACCTTGTAATTCAGCACAGCTTTTATCATTCTTTCTGAAAATAGGCTCCACCCTAGGTAACTTGTAATAGCTTTTGTAGCAGTCCATTTTGGAACACCCAATGCTAGACGTCCGTCCTTATTTTGTATCACATCCAACTTTTCAAGATCACTTCCATTCCAGGCAAGAGCATTCACACCATATATGACACTAGGTACAGAAACAAACTTCCACATTCCTCTCACACATTCATACTTGTTTGCTCTGTATTTGGCCATACTACTTGACCATCCACTGCAATGCTTTTGCCACTTTCTCATCCTTAGTTCTAGTGCATCCATCTTCACTTATACAACCTAGATATTTGTATTCTTTAGTTCTATCAATTCTGATTTATCTGTACTATATCCATTTACAATGTCAAACATCCTTTGTAGTTCATGTCCACATTCTCTAACCACAACCACATCATCAGCACACAGCATACAACTCAGTCTCTCATTACCAACTTTCAGTCCTAAGCCACTCATTCCCAGTTGAACTGCTAATGCTTCTGTGTACAATCCAAACAACAGGGGAGACAGAGTACAGCCCTGTCTTACTCTTTTAACACTCCTCACTTGCCCTGTTTCCCAATTTCCTGTTTGCCCTGTTTCCAAACAACGACAAGGTTGCGCTCTGCCTCTCTTGTTGATTGGTTTATGCACTAAAATATTAGGTGTCCATTTGAGAATGATCGGCTTGAGATTGATATTTAGTAAGAATAGACTAGAACATAAGATAGTGCATTACATTAACTAAATGTTATGTGCCTATTTCCCTCATTTTCATCTGTTGCTTGAAAGATCCGAGGGCTATTCAGAAACTAGGAAACGTTTTGTAATATAACAAAAACTAGGTACAGGAAAAATATTTTATTATATACATCTAAAAGAGTGACTAATATGCTACTTTTCTACATAGTCACCAAACAAATTAAGGCACTTATTGTAGCGGTGGACAAGCTTCAAAATTCCTTCATCATAGAAATCCACCGCCTGGCACCCATCTTGCACAAAATTTATGGTAGCCAAGCTTGTGAGTCACAATTTCAAACAACAAAGTCCGTGAAACTTGTGGGAAGCAAAGCGAAAGCTCCGTTATTGTGAAGCGACGGTTTTCACGAATCTTGTCATCAACTTTGGCGAGAAGATCGTCTGTCACAATGCTCGGGTGTCCACTCCTCTCTTCATCATGTACGTTGGTTCGGCCATTTTTAAACCGGATACACCATTTTTGCACTGAACTTTCATTCATTAGGTCGTTGCCATACACTTCTCACAGTTGCCAATGAATTTCTATGGGTTTTTTGTTTTTTGCTTACAAAAAACGTATTACGGACTGCACTTCACAACTGGCGGGATTTGAAATTGCAGCGCATATTTTAAATTGGAATATTGGGAAAACAAGCAGCGCGGAGATGTTCTCGTTTTGACGGCTGGATGCCGACTTAAGCTACAAGCACGCCCACACCAAAACATACGTGATCGCCGCGCGCCTAGCGGCAGACGAAAACGTTCCCTAGTTTCTGAATAGCCCTCATGCATAGACTGTGATAGTTGTAAAGTAAAATTGTGCTATTTCTAGAAGTGAAATTATAGTTCTTATTCTATATTGTTAAACAACTTTATGTTTTTTTCTTATTCATTTGGTCATTTTTGTTTGCTCAGGCATAGCATTCTCATAACACACAAAAAATGGCTGCTTCAAAATGCCGGTCAATATTAAATTTAATGTTGTCAACAATTTTTAAAATTTCGTTGCAAGATCTAGGTAATTGGAGACATTTTAAGACGTTTTACACAAATGACATTGTGCTCGCAAATACTTAGTTTGCAAGATATAGCATAAATAACGTTCAGGTAAGAATAGCACTAACGACAGTTTTGATATGGCCCTTCCGGCGCTTCGCGGACGTGGACTGTGCCAAGTTTTTTGGTATTAGACATCGGTCTTGATAGGGCTAATTTAAGTTATTTAATGTTGTCAACAATTTTAATAATTTTGTAGCCACATATGAGTAATATGGTAAAATTGAAGATGTTTTACGTGAATGGCATTATGCTTGCAAATGCTTAGTTTTTGAGATATTTAATTTTGAAGTTATAGGAACGTCGTTTATAAAATTTAACCAACAGACACGTAAATAAGCAGAAATTTGGTTTTGACACAACGATAAGGGAGGTTAGTTAAATAAACTAACGTTGACAACATTAAAAAATTCACCTATCGTTTTGTCAAAACCGCATTTCTGATTATTTACGCGTCAATTTGTTAAATTTTATAAACAATGTTCCTATAACTTCAAAGTTAAATATCTCGAAAACTAATCATTTGCAAGCATAATGTCATTTGTGTAAAACATCTTCAATTGCTCATATGTGGCAACAAAATTATTGAAATCGTTGACAACATTTACAATGGTTGACAATATTGACCAAAATGTCCATGGATAACTTTTAAATTGATAAGATGAAAAGAAAGAGCATATGTCCCACCCTGTTGTTTGTGTTTGAGGAACTGTAGGATATAACTAAGTCTTCATTTGCCACCTTGATTGCAAGCTCAAATATTTTTGCCATGTGTGAGAGTTATTTGTTAATTTTTTGTAGAATTTTTAAGCTTTAGAAATAAATGAGTGGACAGTGGTAGCCTACCTTGCATAATGGGTTAACAAGCTAGCTCTTGTGGTGATGAGCCAGCTCTCTTTGCATAAAATGAACCAAGGTAATCCTCAAGTAATGCTCTATACTATCTGGTATCCAAGCTAAAAACTCAGTGGCATCATTCTGTTGAAGGCCATAAAAAAGGAATTCAACTGCCTCTAATTCTATCTTTTCCTTATTCTTTGGAAAGATCATTTTATTAAACTCCATCAGAAAACAAGGAAATTATTCACTGGCCACTTGAAAAAAACTAATAATTCTCCCAAATTTTTAATTATGAACTTTAAAAAATACTTAGCACTTACTGTTTGGAAAATATTTTGGCATTTGTTGAAAACAACATACCAATTACTTGCATAAGGGTAGTAACATCAAAATAAACAACTTTTCTTTTGTGCACTTTCTTTCGCTAATGAGTTTTAAACGAGTTATTGCGGTAGGTTAATTTTTTTTTCTCATGGCAGTGCTGTTGTTTCTTCTGGCAAAAATCAGTTTGTTTTCTGTTAGAAAACGAGACATAGAAAAATTTAGGGAAAGATTCAAGGGAAGTGACAATAGAATATCGGTTTAGACGGCTCTAATACGCTCCAATGGATGTTAGGTTGTTACGTTATGTTAGCTTAGACATTTGGTTATGTTAGGTTACTGCAATAGCTCATTAAATACTCATTTGCAAGGTAAAGTGCATAGAAGAAAAGTTGTTTATTTTGATGTCATTACAATTGTTGAAGCAACAATCATGTAAAAATAAATTGGTGTGTTGTTCTCAACAGTTGCCAATATTTCTAAGAAACCAACTGATTTGCTTTCTGTTTCAAATTTTTGAGTTGTATGCTATATCAATTTTTTTAACAAATCAAGGTTTGATAGGTATTATTTCAGCTCAATCAGTAAAATGTCAGATATGGACCTCTTTTGTGAAAATAAAGGCCTTTGTGTCTCGCCTGTATATAAACCCTTTTCTGCTGAAGATTCACTGCAAACTTGTGAAAAGCTGGCTTTCTACTCCCAAAATGGTAAGTTTCAATCTAAAATTTTATTTTTATGTTAGCTTGTAACTCACATTCTGTTTGCAAAATTAGAGCTACAAGCTCCATTAAATTCAGTTTTTATTTTAGGGAGCACCTAATATTTACGTGTATGGGGTGCTGCAGTATGGGGTGCCAATTGAGCAGTTTTAAGAGTTAATGGGGTTAAGAGGCAGATGCACTTGGTGTCATTCTCTCCCCCAACATCCCCCATTTCAGTAGCTTATATGGTGTAGACAAAAGTGTGTCACAGCTTCGAAGTGCAAGCCTATTTTGAGAACAACCAATCTGTGATTGCAATGCAAACAGCTGTTTGGTAATGATTCTAAAATCCAAGTAACCATCTCATTCCTCTAATGAACGTAATTTTTTGTCCTGGGTTAGACAATTAGAGGCAACAGGTAGTAAATTAAAGGAGACGTCCACCCAAAATCAAGGAAATGGCTGTTACGTTTATTGTATTGAATCTAGATCTATGAAAATTGGCATATCTGTGTATTTTTGGAAGTAAATAGGGGTCGTCTCTAAAACTTTTTTCCCACTTATGACGTACTTTTGCAGACAATGGGGGAAAGGGGGCGGGGCGGGAGGGGAAGTGCATATTTTTTGAGAGACGTCTTTTCTAAAAGTACTTATTGTAGAGCAATGATTTAGATGACATTGGATGCGCAAAAAGTTGTTGCATGAAGAGTCAAATGATTATTTTGATATTCTTGATAATTTCCGAGTTACATAAAAAATTTTTGTAAAGAGTTACAGATTGGAAGATATTAGTTAATTTTTGCAAAATGACTAACGTTCTTTCTATGAAATCTAGATCTATGAAAAGTGGCATACGTTTGTATTTTGTGGAAATAAATAGGGGTTGTCTTTATAACTTTTCCCATTTTTGCTATAATTACGGAGATAATAGAGGGGAATGGGGTAAAGTAGAGGGCTAAATGGTTGCTTTTCAAAATCTGTTTTCTTCGGGAGTTTTTACTGTAGAGCAATGATTCAGGTATCATTAGATGCATAAAAAGTTGCTCTATCTTCCAACTTAAGATTTATTTGAATTCATTGTAATTTTTGGTAACATTAAAAAATCTACAAAAAAAATGACTTTTTAAAACAATTTTTCTCTAAATTTCATAATAACTAAACTATTGCAAATTCAAGATAATTCTTCTATTTGCCATGCAGCTACTCTTTGCGTATCCAATGACATCTATATCACTACTCTATGATAAGTACTTTTTGAGAAGACGTCTCTTGAAAAGTACGCACTTTCCACCATTGTCTCCAAAATTACGTTGAAAGTGGGGAAAAAGTTATGAAGATGACCCCTATTTTTTTCCGAAAATACGTATGTATGCCAATTTTCATAGATCTAGATTCCATAGAAAGAACGTTACAGCCATTTCATTGATTCACCCAATTTCAGCGTGGACGTCTCCCTTAAAAACAGGCGCATATGACTGATACAAATCTATCAGAACACCAGAAAATGTGGAGCAAGTGAAAGCAGCAGTAGTGCAGTCACCATGACGTTCTGCCCAGCAGCATGCTGTTGCTTTGAGAATGCCCAACAGCAGCATGAGAAAAAATCTGTTTGTGGATTTAAATTACCATTGCTATAAAATGATGATGGCTCAAGAATTAAACTACTCAGACTATGTAAAATGCTAAAATCTGTGTGAGCAAATGTTGTCACTGATTGCTTGCAAACGAGCTTTCTTCAGTAGCGATGCATCACATTATCACCTGAGTGGGGGTGTCATTAGCCAAATTTTTGCTACTGGGCATGAATAAACCCTCATCTATCAAGGAAATGCTACTACATTTCCTTAAATTAACAGTGTGGTGTACTGCATCAGTTTGGCCCATACTTCTTTGAGAAGAAGAAGTGACTGTAACCATAACTCTGAGAAGTTATGTGTTAATGTTGAACAATTTTGTGTAGCCCAAAATGTAAGAGGTTGTTGAGGATGAGTGTTTGGGAGACTTGTGGTTCTATCAGGATGGGGCTACTGCGCAAATTTCACTTACTGTTATGAGAAGAATGTTTTCCAGACGTCTGGTCTTTCTGAGGAGTGATTTAAGGAGACCTGCGTGGCTGCCTGATTTAAGCATATGCAATTCTTTCTGTGAAGATATCTGAAAAAAAAGCTGCCTAAACATCACCTTCACACTCTACCAGAGGAAATGAAATGAATTGTTGGAGAAGTCAATACCAGACCACTCAATATACATGAACATGCTGTTCAAAACTTCAGAGATTGACTTTAACCAGTATGTTGCTGATAATGGCTAAAGTTATCTTGGGAAATCATTTTAAAAATTTTAGGATTATAAATGGTGAGTACTGCAAACTTTTAGTATGAAATTTCATTTCCATGTCCCCCATTACATTTTCAAATCTTTTCATATTTGCTCAATCAGTTCTGCTGTACCATGTATATTAGAATCTGGTCATAAAATATGTTTTCCATTTTACTCAATTGTATAAGCTTGTGGGCTGTTGACTGTTGCACCTGACTTAAATTGTACAGTTATAAGAGTTCTTAACACGTTGACTACGGTTGTGAGGATCGTAAAGTTCATTTGGTAAGGTTGTAAAAAACAGATTTGGAAATTTGACTTTCCTGCTGTAATAAGCTTCCAACCTTTGTAAGAAATGTATAAAATATAAGTGCACATTTATATTTTCCTGGTACAATAAAATTCCTTCAAGAAGAGATCACGTAGTGATTGTAATATTATTCATTTATATTGGTGCGTAAATGAGCAATTTACCTAGTGGTACACATTTGTCCCACTCCGTACTCAACGAGTTAAATGTTCTTAGAATTTATTCTAATCACATAAAATTGAAATGATGAATATGAATTTAATGTTTGACTGTATTTATCTGATATTTTTTTCATTTGGTACTATTTACCAAAATTATACTTTGTTTTACTTTCCCAACTGTCCTATACATTTAAAACTTCATGATATTCATTTGTATTACTTCATGATATTTATTATGTATTACTTTATGATATTCATTTGTATTACCATTAACCGAACCACACATAAATGTATTGTATATACAGGGCATCCAAAATATTATATTGTATTATGTTAGGATCGTAGCAAACATACTTTAAGAATGCAACATAAGTGTACTGCACAAATAAAATACATGATTCATTGAGATTAAAGCTTTTTTAATGTAAAGTGTGTGCAGGATGTCCAAAATGTTTTTCTGTAGGGAGTGAACAAGGTTACTTTTTCAGTGCTGTCACTGATGCAGAAGTTGGTTATTGTCCCAATTCATAGCCAAGGTGTACTCATATTTTCAATTGTTGTGAACTCATGATGACATAAATATTACTTTGTGCATTGAAAATGACACATTTTTTCAAAATTTTCTTGGAAATTTCTTTTATGTCTCATAAATTGTGTGTATTCTTTTTGAATCCTATTAAATTTTATGAACAATTATTTTGCTCTAAAATAACTATTGCTGATAGATTTTTAACTCCCTGTAGTTCTGTGCAGATAACTCAGATTCATAGTTTGAAAATAGTTCATTCATTCTTCAGTGCAGAGGCTGGTTGTAGGTCTTTTCCATCAGATGTGTTAGACAGTGCAATGCCTTCCCTAAGGATGTTGTGTTATCTGATTCCTTGGCTACCTTTAAGAGGAAACTGGCTTTTCATTTAGTGGAGATGTTTTAGTATGACTGATGTTAGGGCCTTGTGTTTGTTTTATTGTGTTGTTTGTTGGTGATCCAACGACTTACAGTGTACACGTTCATCTGGCGCATTGTGAGTGGATGTCTGCTTGTGTTTTGTTTCTGTTCTTCCCTTAGGCTTTGGTGCCCATCTTTGGCTTTCTGGGCTTGTGGGTTATAAGGGTAAATAGAAATGTTTTTGTGCTTGCAAAAACTGTCCATCTCTCTCCTATTACGTACTTGAAGTTGGATGTTTTATTATGATATTTCTAATTTCATCCCTCTGTGCCTTTTTAATGCATCAGCCTCATAGCTTTCATTATGTGAGGAAAATCTCTTGCTTTATTTTTACGTACTTTAATATTGTGATGGACACCCGTTCAGGCAAGAAAAATCATTTCCTTTATTTTTACATGCTTTAATTCTAAGATAGACACCTGTTTAAGTATGAGAGGTAAATATCAGGGTACTAGTGATTTGTGTGTCTCACAGCTATTTTGTTCTAGGCTGCTCTGAAGATGCAGACAACTCATGCATCCGATCTTTGCACGAATTAACATCATACATGAGCTGCTTCAATCTCTCTACTGAAGTAAGTTGCATTGCATACACATTTTATAAAGGCAAACCTTGATGAGAACAATATTGCTTGTAAAATTAATTGTTGAAATATTCCAGGTATATTGTTGAAACATTCCAATATTGCTAACTATTATCTCTTCAGATGTAGGTATTCAGCTTTTGCATATAAGTCTCAAATTTAAGGAGAGGTAAGCTTTTCTCTTGTTGAAATTGAATAGTTTTTGTTTTATTGAATTCCTTCTATTTTCAGTCACTCACTGATGTCTTTTTTTACCAGCACTGATTACTTTCTTGTTCAAGTTATATCTTGACAAGAAAGTAGCAAATATGCTTCATGATTTCCACTCTTAATTATTTTTTCATACATAACTTTAATCTTCATTTTGTTTACATATTACTGGCTTCTTTCCATCATCAAATTGCTAACATTTCTCATTTAAGCCGAGTTCTTTGTAAAACATACCCCTCCTTCTCTATCAATAGACTTTGAATGAGAAATTTTTCCATACCTGTGCCCAGGTGGTAACAAGTGTGGGTGGCAGAGGCAGCAATGTGCTGCAGAGCATGACTACTGCAGCTGCCAGGCTGCGCTGGCTTGTAGTCAGCGTAGCAGCTCGCTGCCTGCAGACCCTTGCGCGTCGCCTCTCTAATGACCCTGCAGTTGTGAGTCCCATGCTCAGCATCTCTATGCTGACAGCTGTGCCTTTCAGGTCCATCTTTTGGCTGACCTTTTGTGCAACTGTACTCTAGAAATTATTTCAACTAGTCCTGTGAAAATGCTGTGTTCCAAAGTACTCTTATTTGCTTTTTACTGCTTTGAATGGTGTCTAAATGATACATATTCTCTTGTTAAAATTTTTCTGACAGTCATTTTCATGTGTTCATGTTGCATCTGTGCCACAACAAATAGTAGCAAATTACTCACTTTGATTTGTGCATGTTGATGCAGTATTGGACTTCAAAAACTTGTGCTTTAGAATTGGGAAAGTGATAAAAGACCTAGCCTTTCTGCTTGGATAGAACTAATTAGCAGAAAATCACTTCTTTTTCATCATTATGTTGAACTTTTCTATATTGAAATAGTTCAGGAAACAAAGTAATCATACAAAAGGGATGAGTATATCTTCTTTTCTCGTAAGATATAATTGAGAGAGATGATTTTAAAAAATTCAGTTCACTGAAAGTGAATCATTGTTTGTATTTTTGTGACAGTTTGTTAACTTCATTTTCCTATTGTTCAATGAGCAATTTATGAGACTGATTCAGTTGTCTGTTTTTGCTTTCCACTTCAGATTTTTAATCCCTTAAAGCTGCGCAGTTGAATAATTTACGTTATATTATGCAGATGATAGATAGTGAAACAATGTACACTTATAGAGCCGCTATAACACAATTTTTAGCGGGCTAGAGTACTCCGATTCTAAGATCACAAGTTGTCAAACTCTGATCATCATGGGGTATTTGTGTTCTACATCAACTCCATGAAATCAATTTTTTCTAGAAAATGAGCGGTTCGAGCGCAGCTGTTGCCATGAACGAGATGCTGCAGACTGTGATGCTGTTGCTTCAGAAGCATCACCCCTTTCCTGTGAGGATGGCTCATTCTTCTTTACTTCAATTATTTTCTCAATAATCAAATTCCATTGTGGTTACTTAATGTTTATAATTTTGTGAGAGAATTTTCATTTTATGTACGTGTGGAAACTTTATACCTAGTTTTAATTCTAGGCATACTAAAATGTTATTTTGCATACTGGAAACTATTTTTGATTGTTGTTGATTTCTATTAGTTTTAATTTAAATTGTTGAAAACTCTGAAATTTCAAGGAGTCTTAGCTAAATTGACCATAAGTTGCAGTATTTATTTTTCTTTTAATTATTTCAACATAGATCATGGGCTCCCCGGATAAAAAATTAGCTACCTATTGTTTTTCGAGGTCCAGTTATTTGCTAGCTCCATCAATCAGTGTTAAAAGCTATGACCAAAACTTCAGTTATAAACGAGTATTGAACAGGCATTATTCTTCATTCTGAGCTGGAAAAATATATCTTGTTTCTTATTTACTCCACAGCAAAGGGACAAAAGCAAAATATCTTGGGATGGCATAAAGAGGCTATTGCATTTGGTTGGGCTAAGGGACACCCAGTGAAGGAAGTAGCAGAATTTGCTGGTGAAGGCAAAATTGTGGTTGGAAGAATATTTTAAACAAAGGGGAGTGTGATCAGAATTGTTGACCAAAATCACAGGGCTTCAAGGATATAAGGTCAATGATAGGCCTTCTTCTATTCCTTAATGAACTCCATGGAATGGATCAAGTGAGCAGAGTTTCTCAAAAATGGCCAATGTCATCTCTTACCCACAAGAACACTCTCTTAAACTGGGCCATGGCACACTCAAGTTGAATTATGGGTAGATAGAAAAGTGTCATGGGGTCATGGGATTTACAATTCTGTCTCCTAAACAATGATGCATGCCATCATGTTTATCGAAGACCTCATGATCAACGAAGCCTGTGAGCAAGCTCGAATTCAGCTACACAATAGCGTGTTCTTTAGTAGACTTATCTATTGAACTGTTCCAGCTAAACTTGATTGAGCTGTTAGATAATAAAGTTTTGTGTTCAAACCCAACATGCTTGGGGACTTAGCTGGCCTATCTTAATGCCTGACCTATCCTGAATGGCTCTCATGCAAATTTATGATGGTTCTTGCCCAGTGCTTTAGGCAGTTGTCTTCCTAAAAGATTGACAAAGCCACATGCCTTTCTTCATTTAGATATTGTGGAAATATAAAAACTTGATCATCCATCACCCAAATGTACAGTGCCCATGTTGGTTGAGTTTGATAGCGGCTCAACCACACTTCAGGTAAAAGACCCACAAAAAGCCAGAGAAGGTGAGAGATCCTCCTCCTGGAATCGCCCCCAGCACAAGGTTTCATGAGATCAATGGACAGGACACCACGCATCATTGCAATAGAGACAAAATCGTGATGCACCTGACCTCATGACACTTCTCTACTCTTCTACAATCCAATGTGCTATGGCCCAGTTTAAATGATTGGTCGTGTGTTCACGAGTTAACATTGGCGGTTTACAAGCTCACTGTGCGCTATCCATTACACGGAATTTCACACAGAATGTTTGTTCAGAAATAGTAAGACAAGGGCTTTTGTTAATGCTTCATTGTAGTCATGCCCCTATTACACAGCAATTCCAGTCAACAATTTGATGGTTGCTATTGGTAACACTTTTCTTCCCTGACCGCAACTTTACTTCAAGTTACCGTATGAACCGTATTGATTCCATTGGTGGTGTTTCCGCATAACAACGCTGCATGACATTTGAACAATTCCGTAACTTTCTTCACTGGTTTTTCTTTAGCTCCACCAAAAACAATAACCTTTTTTTTTTGCCATTCTGAGATGTCTTGTTTTCATGTCATCCTTGTGGTGCAACTAAAAAAAGAGAAATCAGGTAAAAGACCCACAAAAAGCCAGAGAAGGTGAGAGATCCTCCTCCTGGAATCGCCCCCAGCACNTGGCCCAGTTTAAATGATTGGTCGTGTGTTCACGAGTTAACATTGGCGGTTTACAAGCTCACTGTGCTCTATCCATTACACGGAATTTCACACAAAATGTTTGTTCAGAAAGAGTAAGACAAGGGCTTTTGTTAATGCTTCATTGTAGTCATGCCCCTATTACACAGCAATTTCAGTCAACAATTTGATGGTTGCTATTGGTTACACTTTTCTTCCCTGACCGCAACTTTACTTCAAGTTACCGTATGAACCGGTAACAACGCTGCATAACAACGCTGCATGACATTTGAACAATTCCGTAACTTTCTTCACTGGTTTTTCTTTAGCTCCACCAAAAACAATAACCTTTTTTTTTGCAATTCTGAGATGTCTTGTTTTCATGTCATCCTTGTGGTGCAACTAAAAAAAGAGAAATGCATTGCCAGCTGTGAATGAAAACTGATGCCTGTTTAATACTTGCTTATAACCTAAATTTTGGTCAGATCTTTGAACACCGATTGATTATCATACTAAATACCTGGAGCTCCAACGTCAATTAGATGACTGACATTTTGTGCAGCGAGCTCACAATTTGACACTCGTGGACACAATACTGCACAAAATTGCCGCAATTCTTTGTGCTTGTGTAGGACTTGCTCCATTTTACTGGCAGGTGAAAATTTTTTTGTTCAGAGAGCTTCTTGAAAGCAACCTTTGTGGTACAACAAATGAATGTCTTATACACTGAAGTGTAACATAGTAATGCGTTGAATTTCGTTTTTTGTCTTCATGAACCTCCTCTCAGGAGATGCAACTTTTGTATCTATGGGAACTTTTGTATCTATGTATCTACTTTTGTATCTCTGGATTACATTTGTTGCAGTTAGAGAGGCTTAAACTAACTAATAATCTAGTCTTGTCTTCATGAAGACACAATAGGGATATTTTAAATTAACACAAATACTAAAGAATTACGTTTCTGGATAATCTGAAGAAACAACGCGAGTATGACCCATGTGTGAAACGCTTAGTTAATCATCTCAAGTTACAAGGGATAGGCTTAGATTAGTTGGGCATTTCTATCCTATGCTGTGGGGATTGGTGCTCCCAAGGGAGACATTGTTTGGTTACCTCAGCTGCAATGATTTGGGCAGATAGCATCAAGTGTTAGTGGTCACTCACACAAGCGTGTGCATTTCTTGTTGCAAGCATCTGCTCAGTTAGGTCTTATATTCATCTTCTTTTCTTTGCAAATGATTGGAGATGATGCTGGTGTGCGTTACATTCTACTTCTTGCTAGAGTGCCTTTTCTTTTGGCGTTCCTAGTGCCTGTGTTCATTTGTGTCAGCAAAATAGTGGGAAATTTTCCACCCTTGATCCTTTTAATTCAATCTCATTCTACCTCTTGCGTAATAGTTCCTATAATTGGCTGTAACTTGAATTAAATAATGAATAAAACTGATAATATATTAATTTTCAAATTGTTCATGATTCTAATGAACATTCCCTTACCATAAGAGCAGTTACAAAGACGACTCTCTGAAGTATGTTAAGTTTAAATCATGTGCATGGAAATTTGAATCAATTTTAATTCTAAATGTCCGTGCTGTGAGGGATCCATTACGTCTGAGATGTTCTAAACCTCTATGGAAAGAATAAATCTAGCAGCTAGAGATCCTGTAGTGCAATGTCAGTGCTCTACGGTGCAGCCGGTATAAGTTCACGTGTGATGCTCTCAGGACAATGAACAGAGCAAGGCAATGTACGAATTGCTGCACCTGGCAAGGACCATCGTAGAATCATGCTCGCCAGAATCCCTCCTGCTCCACACCATCATCACCACTTGCAGGTCTGTTATCCCACGACTCGGAGCAGTTGAGTGATACTTAACTTTTTTTTGAGCTGTCCAGCCTCCTCTGATGGGCATAGGTTACGCAGTGAGTTTAGGTTTGTAGATCGTGTGCTATGTGGACCGGCGCCTCTAGAGGAGATACTATTAGGTTACCTCGGCTATGGATAGGTCTTCGGGACTTTTTCCGGTGCTCATACCTTTGCTATCTCTTCTTTATCTTTTCTTCCTAATTTACGTTCCAATGTGCTGGGGGGGGGAACTCATTTTGTGCACAGATTCTCTGTTTTCTTGAGTCCATGCTAAAAAGTCCTTTTTTACTTGGTTGAAATTGCATTTTATCTGGATACGGAGTCTTGAAGAAGTAGTAGTAAATGTTAAGATGGTTAGCTATTATATGCTTATTTATTGAACATGAAGAACAGGTTACTGATGAAACCAGGTTTCTTGATCTCTAAATAAAAAAGTCATTGAAAACAATCTTTTGTGTTTATAAGAAATATTCTCAGCATATCTTGAAGTGCCAATGTATCATTTCACCTCATGAAAACCTTTAATTTTTCACATAGGTGATTTATATTCATCTTGTCATCTTTTTTTTCTTTGCATGAGTTTTTCTTTAGAAAATTTCATCTTCGACCACCATCTGCTTTTATTGTTATTCACTCCTTTTTTTATTTAGTCTATAGCTCTCTTCCTTCACTGTGTTCCCATTTACCGCACTACTGCTGTGAAGGAGTGTTCAGAACATTCCTTTTTTCAAGTCTGTTTTTAATGTTACCTTCATAAAATATTTAAGTGCATGGACCAGTGCAGCGTGGTATAGTGGGCAGGAGCAGAAACGCTCCAGGCCTTGTGCCTCATTGAGCGTGAACACAATGTTTTCTTCAGCTCACCACACGTTTGGCAGATAGCACACATCAAATTTACGCATTTCAATATTCAAATATTCCATTTCAATAATTCAAGTACAGTTCTGCATTTTATTAATTCAAGTACTGAGTTTCCATAATTCAAGTGCAACATTTCCTAAATTCAGATTCTGTACTTCAAAAATTCATGTACAGAGGTTCAATCATTCAAGTACTGCCTGTGAATAAATTCAGTATTCTATTTCAATAACTCAAGTACTGCCTCCCCTTTCAAAAATTTCAAATGCGGCATTTCATTAATTCATATAATGTATTTTGTTCTAATCTTTTTCCTACTTAGCTGTATGTGGCATTAGTTATTAATCTAGAGATTAGTTGTTGGTCTTGGCTATTACCTGGTGCTCCAGTCTGGTCCTGAAGTCTGTCTATTTTTGCACAAAGTTTTGTGCTGACGTCAATAGCTTCTGTAATGCTACCCAATCCATGCTATTTCATCTTTCAATTTGCCTTCAACCTTTGTTCAACACCTTGGTAGCGGTGTGAGCTACTGCTGTACACGGAGGAAATTTTCATCTTTCTGCTGGCCGACCAGTAGTCACCAATTTAATTTTTACAAATACTTAATCAAAGCTAAGTAAAGTCATGATCCAGTTAAAGTTTGCTATTTTCTGAATTACTTACTACAATTGACTTAAAATTTAAGTTGAATATTGAACTTCAGTTTAAAAAATTTCGCTGCATTGTGGTCACAATAAACTTTGGGATTTGAAAACTTTTAAAGACTTATGGGAATATGACACTCAGAAAATAAAGAAAACTTTTAATAGCGGTTGCTGTAGTCTTTAACTTGAACTTAAAGTTGAGGGCCGACAGCGTCGGGGCCTTCATAACGGCCTACAATTCCCTCCGCAATACTCACAAAATTCACACAAAAGAGCTCAGTGCCTGTATACCAGACTTGTCCACTAAGCTACTCAGGATCTACCAATCCTCATCACAAGCTGCCATTGGACGGCATCACTGGGATAGCCAATATGTCAAAACACCATCACCAGGCATGGTTGTCATTACAACCCACTCCACATGGCTGGCTCATCATTCGTTTTGAAAATAGGCCCCACCCTAGGTCACCGCTAATAGCTTCTGTAGCTGTCCATTTTGGAGCACCCAATGCTAGACGTCGTACCTTACTTTGTATCACATCCAGCCTCTCAAGGTCACTTCCATTCCAGGTTAGAGCACTCATACCATACCTGACACTAGGTACCGCAACAAACTTCTACATTCCTCTCACACATTCATTCTTGTTTGCTCTGTATCTGGCCACACTACTTAACCGTCCATTCCACTGCATTGCTTTCTGCAAATTTTTCACCCTTAGTTCTAGTGCATCCATCTTCACTTATCACACAGGCTAGATATTTGTATTCTTTAGTTCTACCAATTCTGATTTCTCCAATATTCCACAGTCTCTCTCTGTCAGTCTCATCACTATTTATAACCATAACCTTACTTTTATCAACACCAAAGTTCATCTTGAAATCTGTACTATATCCATTCACAATGTCAAGCATCCTTTGTAGTTCATGCCCAGATTCACTAATCACAACCACATCATCAGTGTACAACAAACAACTCGGTCTCTCTTTACCAACTTTCAGTCCTAAGCCACTCATTCTCAGTCGAACTGCTAATTCTTCTGTGTACAATCCAAACTACAGTGGAGACAGACTACAGCCCTGTCTCATGCCTATAACACTCCTCACTTGCCCAGTTTCCAACTTTCCTAACCTGTAGATAGTGCTTGTGTTCTCATGCAGACTTCTTCTTTGTCATACGCCTTTTCAATATCCAGGAATGCTAAATATACCTTCTTATCATCCTTCTTCATTCGCTCAATTATTTCTCTCACTACAAACATTCTCACCACGTCTATCTTGCCTAAAACCATTCTGTTCTTCTCCCAGGACTCCTAGTTCTTCAACTAAATATTTCATTCTATCATTCGAAATACCACAAAAGTTTTACATAGTGTGTAAGAAACAGTCACTGGCTTGTAAAGCTTCACCACGTGACTGAAGAAAGCGAAGTGCCCATTGACAATATTTTCATGTCTCAAAAATGACTGACTGTATTCTCAGCTGTACTTTGACTATTTGAAACCCATTAGTTGTGCAATATTGGTCAAATAAAGAATGCAATCTTTACTTTTTTCTTAGAATGTGTAAGATATTTCAATCCTTTGTACATCCTGCCAGCACCTCCTATAGTGATGGTCATTGCTATAACCCTCCAGGCAATACATGTTCTATGATATAACAGCACTCTCTGTAATGTAGAATATAGTGATGGTCATTGCTATAGTCCCCCATACCATATATGTTCTATGATATAACAGCACTCCCTGTGATGCAGAATGAACTGATGGTCATAGCTTCGATTCCCCATTCGAATATGATCTCCTCTTACAATAAATATTGAACTTAAGAGTAGGCACAGAATGATTTGAAAGTTCCTTATCAAATCGATCTCATGCAGTCCGCTTAGATAACAATTTGTCCCCACTCATTCAAAGCACTTTTGGTGTTCTATGATATAAAAGCACTTCCTATGATGCGGTAAATAGTGATGATGGCTTTCATTCCCCAGGCCATACATGTTCTACGGCCTGCCAGCATACCGGACCGCGTTCTCCGGCCCTACACTCGCCCCCCCTGAGCAGGACCTGCAGGACGAGGCTGAGCTGCTTCTGTCTTCCTCTGACCATGACGCTTCAATCAAGGTGGGTCTTGTTCAAGTTCTATTTTGGCTTTCACTCAAGAATGCTCTAAAATCCATTTTTTTTCCTGGTGCATAAAGTCATCTAATTGGTTCTGAAATAATGGCCACAGATATTTTTATGTATTATTCAGTTTTCATTGAGTTTATACTCCTATAAGTTGGTTTCATAACAATACCCCATTCCCTTGATCTCACGCTAAATGGTACCATCCTCTTCTCTTTTGGGAACATATTTTCTGTTGAGGGGGAGGCTTAAACTAACTTATAATCTAATCTGCTGAAATTTGAGTTCTATTCTTTAGTGCTATTCCCCTCAGGGGAAAACAACTATTGTATCTATGGGAATTAGCACTCCCAGGGGTAAAATGTGAGGGCCCGAGCTGAGAGTTAGGTTGTCCTTCTTTTTGTTGAAATAAAATGTTTTTGTTATGTTTTAAGGACCATCCTTTTTCCGTTCACTGCTGTCCTGTTTTTCAGCACCTACTGCTTTCTTCTTCAACTTTGATCTTGTTTCATAACCTTCTTTCTCGTATTCTTATACCCTTTCTCCATAGATTACACGTTTCCTGGATTCCATACTAAATGGTACATTCCTCCTTCCTCTATTTGGATTATCTTTTTGGCGGATAAGGAGGCCTAAACTAACTAATTATCTAATAATCTAATCTTGACTTAGTGCTATTTGTAATTGAGCTTTGTTGAAAGTTTCGTTATTATTCCTACACTTGATGTATGCACCAGCTATGGTTTGCCTACTTGGTTTCAAAAAGCTCTGACAAATTACACTAACGAATTTCAAAACTAACACCAGTAGATTTTTGGGGTGCAAATTTTTTTTGGACTGTGTTCTGGAATTTTATCATCTCACAATCACCCTACAAAACGCATACGATTGTCAAACAGCACGTTTGACATTTTTTACAACATTTTTTTCACGTGTAACATATAATGCAATAATGGTTCCATAGTATATGCCATGATAGCAAAGAACAGCAAGTTTAGAGACAGCATGTCAATTGATACTTGTTCATTTTGTGTGGTACTCACTTGTCCTGCATCTTTACCTTGGCGATTTATTACAATGTCTTATAAGAGTAGGGATCAAAACATCCCATTTTGCCGCCAACGCCCACGTTATTGATGTATCCGCTTCTACTATACAGTAGCTTACAGCTCATCATTATCCATCTTGGGTCTGAGGTCTTCCTCGTGGCTGATTCTTAAGAATAAAATCACCCAACTGAAATTTCTCGAACAGCGCGTTCGTCTGCCACCCCCTTAATTGCACCTCATTGATGTTTCCAGCTGTCAGGGATGCATTTTGTGCTTTGGCAAAGCTCATGTTCTATGGCGAAACAAAAATTGTATTCAAGCAGATTTTCCATAATTCTGACGTACAACTATTAAATCACAATGAATTGAGCCACCTAAAATTCCATCTATAAAAGTGATGAAGTGATCCAATGCTCAGTCAAGATCTGAAAGCATAAAAGATGACATTTATATTTCTTCAAACGTGGTGAATGAAAAAATTTTACATTTCTTTCTTAAAGAACTAATGCAAAAAACAAATTAGGCTTAAAAAATGCGGAAGTGGATATAATTATGTTGACTACTGTGTATGGGCTTTATGTGACTTCTCATGGCTTTCCTGACACCAATGCGTAACCCATTATTGCTGTACCCATTGTTTTAGTTCCATTCTGCATGATAAGTATACTGTGAACATGAGCCCAGCGTCTGTCCCAATTACCAGGCACATTTTGCCTAAAGGTCTGTATAGAGTGCAGTTCGTGCTCGCCTCCTACATCATCCTGGATGATTTGTGTCTTAATTGCTTCAAGTCACCAAATATCCGTACTGAACTGGTGTTTTGTGATTATGTATCACCCTCTGTTACGTCCAATAACTAAATGTCCTTGCTGAACTGGTGTTGTCGGATTATGTATCACCCTCTGTTACGTCCAATAACTAAATTCTCTTACTGAACTGGTCTTGGGAAATTGTGTACCGCCCTGTTACGTCCAACCACTAAATGCTCTTACTGGACTAGTGTTGTGTTATTATCTATAATGCTTTGTGAAATATATATGTCGGACAGATAATATCTCAAAATTGCTCTTTCCTATGCAAATTTCATTTCATTCTTTTCATTAACGTTGGAAGTGGCAATTTATTTCTTGTTTCTCTCCTACTGCTCTTGTTTAATTTGATACCTTTGGTGCAATTTCCAAATTGGTGCTTTTGTTTACAGAGCAACTTCACAAATCGTAACCGCCGTAAGCGACTGCGTCGTAAGAAAACTCACACGCCCCGCTCCCCTCGGCCGCCCTCGTCGTCGCTGGCACCAGTCCTTCCCAACACCATCATCCCGTCCAGTGACAGCCCTATTTATGGCAACTCCTCCGTTTCAAGGGACCAAACACCTCTACAAAGTGCGCACATTCCTGCAGTCAGCTCCCGTTTGAGCAGCCCCTCATATTCCGGCAAACCTTCACCCTCACGTACCTTGTCCAAACCTTCCAAGCCCCAGGGGTCGTCCTCGCGGAACCCCTTCGCCTCGTTCAGCACCGCATCCCGCGCCATGCCCCCATCGCTCCGCCCGCCGGACTCCGGAGAGATGAAGGCAGCTCTGAGCTTTGGATGTGCTCACTCGGTGCCGCCTGCCGATGGTGAGTGATGTGTCTCTCGTGTCTTGTATTGTATTGAATGATGTATGGGGAGCAGAAAAAGTGTCCCATTCATTCTGGTGTAAGTATGGGGGATAGATTTTTCTCGTTTTAAGTACATTCAGCTTTTTCAGTAGTCAAAAATACTGTATTTAAAGTACTTGATGCATGGTAAGGAATACAATCCTGGATTGGCCTGAGTACAAAGATTATCTACTTGAACAAAATTCATGTCAGCTTATAGAGATGCAGCTTAATGTAGTGTTTCTAGCTTAAAATGCCATGTATTTTAAGTTCAGTAGTTTTAGGCAGCCCACACACTGAGGCGATGCGATTCTATTTGTGCGACGCGCACGGTTCATTTGTAGCGCCGTAGGAATAGCATTGTGTAACCTAACTCACTGCCGATTGAGGCGTATCGCATCGCCTCAGTGTGCGGGCTGCCTTACTGTATCATTTCATGTTTACTTATGGAAACAAAATCTAGATACTCTACTTTTATTTTAATTTCTCAGAAAAAAATCTTATTAAATTTTCAATCCCAGCCTTATGGAATTACTTACTCTAGCATTGTAATGAAACTGACAAGGTCAACCCATTCGTGTCCTCTTGTAATTCCGTTCCCTGTCGAGTGCTTGTTTCACGATTTGTCCATACTACAAGGGGAGTAAATCAAATGAGCTAGCTTTTTTGTATAGCCATCTCTTATCAAATAAAGAATCTTTGTTTACTGTTCAAATATTCACACTGTGATTCTAGTAATTATAATAAATTAAAACAAACTGTGTTGTAAGCAGGAAAGGATGTGCTCACGCCAGGGGCAACTACAAAGATGCCTTCAACAACTGGAACATTGAGTCGGGACTCTTTGAACCTTACACCTGCGTACAACGACGTGTTACCAACAAAAAATTCACCTAAGCCTAATTTTAGCGCACCAACAACCAGTCATACTCAAGGCAGCAAGGATGTGCTTTTGGAAGGCAACAACGAAACAAAAGCAAGCATCAATAGCAATGATGCTGTATCTGTCAGCAATCAAAAACCTTGCCCTATGGACGAAAACGAAAGCACACCATTGAGCAGCGTTAGACACTCTGATGCCGATAGTGGAAGTGAAGGAAATGCTGTAAGTGTGCGGGAACACTCTGCAGGGTTTATAACGCTAGCAGTGCCTGTGACTAACACTGGAGACCCCAAAATGTCCGCAAGCGCGGATGGAGAGTCAACGGAGACACCCACTAGCGGCAGTGAGCGGGAGGAAGTAATGGAGAGGCAAGCTGTGTCGGACCTAACCCGCCTCACCGCTAATGTGAGGGCGGAAGCTTTTGATGTATTCTCGGCTCTCGTCACGGTAAGACAAGACAAATGAAAAGCAGTTATGATAAATAGATTGAGAGCTCGTGTTGAATTATTGCGAGCTCTCTGCTGTGCAGGCGATATGCTTGTGTATGATGTATTATTGTTGGATGTGGTAATCTGTTTATCAGGGTGGGTCAACACTTGAAAACAATTTTTTATTTTAATTATTACTGGTAGGTAAAAAATTTTTTTATTGAATTCGTAGGGTATATAATAAATTATCAGAATTTATATGTGCTCTAACTGAAGGTTTGTCAAATAATGAATGTGTAGGGATCATAGGGGCATCTGATAAGTTTAGGAAGACAGTAAAGTCTGGGCAAATTAGTGAGCGAGACCACCAAGGTACAGAAGTGTCGGCGCGCTTGAGTTGCCTTACTTTGTTAGCGGTAGTCTGCGACCTACTCAAGTCTGAGAACTTTGTGATGATTTCATGCTGCAAACAAAGGATGGAGTAAGGGGATGAAATGTTTGACATTACATGGAAATCATGCATGAAGTGGCTTGTTATGTGAACATAGTTTCATGATGCATTTGATGGGCGCTGATAATGTAGTCTAACATGGGTTCAAATTTACACTACAGATCAATTCCAAGGAAGGCGTAGAAATTTCAAGGAAAAGCATTTTAAAATGTAGGGACTTCATCAAAAACTGAAGAAAAATGCAAAATTTCAGCAAATTAAAAAAATTTGAGCCAAAAGTACTGAAAAATGTTGAGATTTGTACTAAATTTTGATTAAAAGGCTGAGATATCAGCAAAAAAATAAATAAAATACAAAGATTTGAACAATAGTAGTGTAAAATACAAAGATCTGACCCAAAACTGGGGTAAAATGTAAAGATTTGACCCAAAAGTAGAGTATAATACTGAGATTTTGAGCAAAATTCGTTCTAAAATAGAGAGATTGCAGCAAAAAAGCAGCGTATCATGCAGAGATTTTATCAAAAAAATGAAGTTAAATGCAGAAATTTTAGCAAACTTCAAGGTTAAATGCAGAACTTTGGATTAAAAGTAAAGTTTGATACAGAGGTTTGGGCAAAAATAAATGTGAAAGGTAAAAAAATTGAAAGAATCCAGTAATATGATTAAAAACAAAAAAAATGCGAAATTTGAACAAAAAATCAGCAGAGTACAGAGACCCAAACAAATATCATGGCAAAAATACAGAGATGGAGAAAGAAAGCAAATAAATATGCGCAGAGATATGGACAAAATGCTCAGATTTTGCCAAAAATCAATGCAATAAATAGTAGATCAACGAATGACAGTAGATAAATCAATACAGTAGACAGTCAGTGCATGTGAGGACACTGTGCTCACCCCGGCGTGCTGTGTGTGCAGTCGCTGGGTGCTAGCGGCAAGCTGCGCCTGTGGGCCCCGCTGCTGTGCCAGGCGCCCTCTCTGCTGGTGTGTCTGCTGGGCGAGCGCCAGAGCACCGCCCGCTTCTCCGCCTTCGCGCTCCTCAGCCTCCTCCTCACTGACTCCAGGCAGCAGATCGCCAACGCCACCGACAGGTGCGTACCTCAGCAGCCTTGGTAGCTGTTGTGTGGCCCTCACTGCCTCCTGTTGCTGTCGTGTGGCCCTCACTGCCTCCTGTTGCTGACGTGTGGCCCTCACTGCCTCCTGTTGCTGTCGTGTGGCAACCACTGCCTCCTGTTGCTGTCGT